>JAWZYT010000384.1:0-51467 GCA_034508575.1 Petrolisthes manimaculis | reverse complement strand
CACCTATATATTTAAATTGAATATATACATTTTTACATATATGCATTATTTTTATACTCCTACCACAACAAGTCAACAACAACAACAATAACAACAAAAACAAAAACAACAAAATAAAAAACAAAAACAAAAACAACAACAACAACAACAATAACTACAATCACAACAACAATTCAAGTCATAACTAGACAAGACACACACACAGACAAACAAACAAACAAACAGACAGACAGGCCGGAGTCGCAAATCCTCACCTTCCCCACACCTACCACGTAAGAATGTATGTATGTATGTATGTATGTATGTATGTATACTTTTAATCCCCCACCCCACCCCACACCCACACCCAACATTCCATCACCCAGCACCAGCACACACACACACACACACACACACACAGACACACCATTCCCACGTGCCTACACCTTGGTCTGTCTCGCTTGCTGTGTGTGTGTGTGTGGGCGGAGTGTGTGGGTGTGTGTGTGTGGGGAGGGATGGGGTTTGTGTGTGTGTGTGTTTGTGTCTATATATGTGTGTGTCTGTCTATGTGTGTGTGTATATGTGTAATACATAACCAAACATCTTTAGGGTACATTTGGCAAAAAAAAAAAAAAAAAAAAAAAAAAAAAGCAAGCCACTCAGCATACGAAACAAGATAACACATAGCAGAGATCGAAAACGTTTGTTCAAGTGATTCTGGGAACGTCATAAATCGCTCGAGACAACTACAGTACAGTCCCATTCTTCACTCTAAAACACAATGTAGCATCTTATAAGGGAAATATCATATACTTTTACTACATTGGAAGGTTATTGTCTGATCTTAGTAATGTCAAGAAAGCAACCCAATAATGGTTACCTGTTTTAAAGGGGGTAATTCGCTTTTGTTAAATTGGAGCTCCTCGATTCCTCCAAAGTATGCCAGGAAACAGGACCAGAATAGTAAAACTAATGGTGTTCTGTTGCTTGGAATAGTTTGGAGGATTCAGGTACTCCAGAATTACCTACACAACACTTTGCCCTTAAGAAATGGTATGAAGGAATCGTTTGCTCCAGGTTTCCACATACGACACTTGGTACGAAGAATGGTACATACATACAAACACATGAACAAACAAATAAAAAGGAAAAGGACACATACTAAATAAACAAAAAATATAATTATAATAAATACCTTGAAAAAAATTGAAGGTGACAAACAGAAAATGAAAGATGAAACTATACATATATATATATATATAAATAAATAATGGTGTGTGTTAATAATACGTGCATGATGATGAAGGGAGGAAGGTCATACAAGGAGAGTATAACACAACGCGCATAGCTATAGTGAAAGTTATACTGTATAGAAGGTTATGTTACTACTATTACTACTACTACTACTACTATAAGGGACGGAACGTGGGAAGAGAACGAAACCTGAAGGGGATTAACGCTCGAGGGAGTAACGTGGGAAGGAGGGGTCGTTCAGGGAGAGTAAGTCTATAGGGCGAGTACCTTGAGAGAGAGAGAGAGAGAGAGAGAGAGAGAGGAGAGAGAGAGAGAGAGAGAGAGAGAGAGAGAGAGAGAGAGAGAGAGAGAGAGAGAGAGAGAGAGAGAGAGAGAGAGAGAGAGAGAGAGAGAGAGAGAGAGAGAGAGAGAGAGAGAGAGATAACATATTTTGATGAGTTATGCTTGTGAGGTTTGATTGTGAGTTTGATGGACTTATTGGACAGATGACACCAACACCAACAAACTATATGACGCCGAGGAAAATGTAGACAGAGAGGAAGAAAAGTACAAATAAGTAACTTAATGAAGAACAATGAGTGGTAAAGAGGGAGTATTAAAGGGGAAGTAGACAGAGAGGAAGAAAAATAAAGAAAACTGAAGAAAGAACAATGAGAGGATTAAAGGTAAAAAAGAGGGAGTGTTAGAGAGGAAGAAAAGTAAAAATAACTGAAGGAAGAACAAGAGGAGGAGGAGGTAAAGAGAGAGAGTCAAAGTGCTGTCAGTTTGTCAGGAATAAAGCAAGGCACGCAAACTGAGTAAATTAAATAAAGAATGTAAAGTAAGAAGAGGTGAGGCTTGTGATGCAGGGAGGGTCGCCTGGGGAAGAAATAAGAGGAGTAGTGGGGGGAGGGAAGGGAGGGGGTCGTGTTCGTGTGGGGGTAGGAGGGGGTAGGAGTGGTGAGGAGGGGAGGGAAGGGAGGGGGTCGTGTTCGAGTGGGGGTAGGAGTGGTGAGGAGGGGGGTAGGAGGGGCTGTGGTGGTGGTGGTAGTGGGAAGGGGTTTTGGTGATGGGGGTAGGACTAGTGAGGAAAGTGGAGTTGTGGTGGCAAGTAGGAGTAGTGAGAAGGGGATGGATGGGTAATGGTAGTGGGGAGGGGTTATTGTGGTGTTAATGGGGAGAGGAGGGGTTATTGTGGTGGTAATGGGGAGAGGGGGCACGATGTTTGTGTGTGGGAATAAGGAACAGGAAAGGAAAGGAGAGGAGAGATGATGGTGAGGGTGGGGATGTTGCTGATGGGAGGAGTATGGTGATGGGGATTGATAAAGTGATGAAGTTAAAGGTATGGTGACTGTAGGTGAAAGGGAAGAGGAAAGAGTAGTAGTAGTAGTAGTAGTAGTCGTTGTTGTTGTTGTTGTAGTTGTGATGGTGGTAGTAGTAGTAGTCGTACTTGTTGTTGTAATGGTGGTAGTAATAATAGTCGTCGTCGTTGTTGTTGTTGTTGTTATTTTGATAGTAATAGTAGTCGTTGTTGTTGTAGTTGTAATGGTGGTGGTGGTAGTTGTGCTAGTGATGATGGAGGGTGGATCATCACTTAGACCACACAATGCACCCCTCCACCACCACCACCACCACCACTACCCCTCACCATCCACCACCACCACCATCCTCCTCCCAGTATGCCTGAGGGAGGGGTGGCGGACCAGGGCATTGCTTTCAGTCAGAAGGCCCTGGGAGCAGTCCACGTATACCCCCTTCCTCCCTCCCTCATCACCTCTCCCTCCCTCTTCTTCCCTCCCTCCCTCACCCTCTTTCTCTCTCCCTCTCCCTCCCTCCCTCCTTCTTTCTCTCCTTCCCTCCCTCACCTTCTCTCTCCCTCCCTCACACTGCTTACACTACTCTTCTTCCTTTTCCATGCAAAATTATCCCTTGCTATTTCTTTCCTACTCCAGACATCCATAAAAAAAAAAAAAACATTATAAAATCTTCCCTTCTGCACGCATCACTAGAATCTCTCTCTCTCCTTTCCCTTCTTTCACATCCCTTAAGATTATTTCCTGTCCCCTCATATACTGTACACCTCTCTTTCTATGCTTTCCATATTTACCACCCCATTGAATCCCTAAGTTTATTTTCCTGCAACACACAACAAATACATCTCTTGCTATTATTGCCTTCACACTCCACACATCCCACAAACTTAATTTATTTTCCTGCAACACACACTTCTCTTGCTGTTGCCTTCCCGCTCCACACATCCCCCCAAATCTCACACACACACACACACATGGGTACACAATGTTCACACACACAAGACGAACACACACACAAGACGAACGCGCGCGCACACACACACATACCAACACAACAAAGGAATATTTAGTGTGTACCTTAGCTAGCGTTTTGTTGAGGTTTACTGCGAATATGGTACGATGTGGGGATGGGATGGGATGGGATAGGATGGGGAAAGTGTAGGGGAAGATGTGGGGAGTAGAGGGGAGGGGGATGGGATGCGGAGAGTGAGGAGAAGATGTGAGGAATGTGTGGGATGGAGTGGGGAGGAGACGGATGGGGGTGGGAAGGGGATGGGATGGAGAAAGTGAAGGGGAAGATGTGAAGAGAGGAGGGATGGGGAAGATGGGGGATGGGGAAGAGGAGGGAGAGGGCAATTGGTGAGAGAAGGGTGGGAGAGGAGTGGCGCTAGATGAAGGGGAGGGAGAAGGGAGAAGGGTGTGATGAGGAAGGGAAGAGGTAAGAGAGGATGAGAGAGTGGACAAGAGTGAGAGAGTGAAGAGAAAAAGTTCCAGCACATAACTTCTTCCCTATACCAAGTTCGAGGATGTATCATATTCTCTATACCAAGTTCCAGGACATACCATCTCGTCTATACCCAATTCCAGGACATACCCTCTTCTCTTGTACCCCTTTCCAGGACATACCATCTGTCTATCACCAGTTCCAGGACCTACCAAGTTCCAGGACATACCCACTTCTCTGCATCAAGTTCCAGGACATACCCACTTCTCTGCATCAAGTTCCAGGATATACCCACTTTTCTGCATCAAGTTCCAGGACATACCCACTTCTCTGCATCAAGTTCCAGGACATACCCACTTCTCTGCATCAAGTTTCAGGTCATACCCACTTCTCTACATCAAGTTCCAGGACATATATACCCACTTCACTATACCAAGTTCCAGGACCTATCAAGTTCCAGGACATACCCACTTCTCTATATCTATTTCCAGGACGTACCATCATCTCTATATCAGAGTGTTGTGTATTGTTGAGTATGACGTCACCATTGGACCAGACAGGGTGTTGTCTTGTTTTCAACCTGCCCTTCTGCCTACCTGCCTCACCCCCTCCTACCTGCCTCATCCCTCCTACCTGCCTCACCCCTCCTACCTGCCTACCTATCTCATCCTCCTACCTGCCTGCCTCACCCCTCCTCCTGCCTACTTACCTGCCTCACCCCTCTTGCCACAATGACTACAACAATCACATATATAAACACCAGTAATACAACAACTACAATAAAAACAATAACAACAACAACAACAAACACAATTAAAATATAAACAACAACAATAAATATAATAAAACAACAATAATAAATATAATAAAACAACAACAACAACAACAACAACAGTCATGATAAAAATAACAGTATAAGATTTTCGCCTGGATTATTTATAAGTCAAGGGTCATCTCTCTGTAACAGAAGCAGTGACACGCACACACACACGCACTTACACGCACACGAAAGGACTTACACGCACCCGAAGGACTTACACGCACTATAGCTCGCACACGGAACTTCACTCACACCGACTATCACGCACACGGACTAACACGCACATTATCACAAACACGCACATGAAAATATACTCATATATATACACACACACACACACATGAAGATATACTCATACACAAACACGTATGTACATGAAAGTACTCATACACAAACACGTACATGAAAGTATACTCATACACAAACACGTACATGAAAGTATACTCATACACAAACACGTACATGAAAGTATACACATACACACAAACACACACACGAACTTATACCTACTGAGGAGCCGAGGTGTGAATGTAATATGGCCACCAAATGTCATGTGACCTGCCCTCCTCAAAAATGACAGGTCACCACGTGGTCTGAATCAGTGTTGTCTAAAATGTTTCTATTCTAAGCCTGTGCTGCTCTCACTTTGTTCCCCCCCTACTCATAGCACCCCACCTCTCCCTCCTACCACATCCCCCCACTCCCAACCCCCATCTCCCTCTTACCACATCCCCCCACTCCCCTCTAACTCCTACCACATCCCCACTTCACTCCCTCTCTCCTATCATATCCCCCACCTCCAGCCTCCTTCCTAGCACATCCCCCCACCTACCCCTTCTCCCTCCTACCACATCCCCCAACCCTCCTCTCCCTCCTACCACATCTCCCCTCCTACCCCCTCCCCCCCCCCTCCTGTCTCCTGCCGTGCATGTGTCCTGGGGTGTATGGAAGGAGCGCCAGGTGGGAGGCAGGGCGGCTTCACACACACACACACACACACACACACACACAGGCAACACCACTACCACTGTTACTACTTTTCTACCGTCTTCTATATAAATTCACAACACAACCAATACACTAGATTACACACACACACACATGGAAAATTATGAACGAAAAATACAGAAAATTAAGAGAGGGTTTGTTGTTTCTAGTCACTGACTAGAAACAACAAACCCTCTCTTATTTTTCTGTATTTTTCTTTCATAATTTTCCATGTGTGTGTGTATGTGTGTGTTATTATCTGGCCGACCTTCCCTCGTGGTGCCCTGCTGTCTGTCTGTCTGTCTGTCTGTCCTTTCTCTCTCTCTCTCTCTCCTCATCCTTATGCTAAACCCTTCCTCCCTCCCTCCCTCCCTCCCTCCTTCCCACTTCCCCTGTCATATTTTTCCTATTCCCTGCTTTTTATACCTGCTTATCTCTTCTCTACTTCGTTCCCTCTCTTTATTTCTGTCCCTTCCTTCCTCCCTCCTTCCTTCGTTCCCTCTCTTTATTTCATGTACCTTCCTCTCTCCTTTTTTCGTCCCTTCCTCCCTCTTTCGTTCCTTCTTTTTCATTTTTTCCTTTCGTTCATTCTCTTCCTTTCTGTCCCTTACTCTCTCTTTGGTTTCTTCTTATTCTTCTTTTCTCCCTTCCATCTTTTTGTTTTCTCTCGTTTTCACTCCTCCTTCAGTTACTCTCTTCTTGTCTTCCCTCCATCCTTCCATCGTTCCTTCATCATCATAGTTTCTTCTTGTTCTCTGTACCTCCCTTTTCCTTCTATCTCCCTCGATTATCCACCTATACCTATGCCAGCACTCCTTTTCCCTCTTTTCCCTCTCTTCTTTCCCTCCCTCCCTCCCTCACACCTACCCATCCCTATTCCTCACATATTTACCTCTCTTCCCTCCCTCCTTCCCATCCCCATCTCCCATCTCATTTGCCTCTCTTCCTTCCTTCCCTCCGTCCCTCAAACCTACCATCCTTACCTCTCTTCCCTTCATCCTTCCCCACCCCCCTCCATCCTTCCCCATCCCCGTCCCCATCCCCCTCCTTTCCTCCCCAGACACGCGACAGCAGGTAAGCCAGACACCTGTGATCACGTGCCTAGTACATTACCTGTGTCACCTTCATTAGCGCGGACTTTTTATATAGACCAGGTGTTTTTTGTCTCTTTAGAGTATATTATATGGTGGGGAGAGAGGGAGGAGAGGTGGAGGAGAGGTGGAGGAGAGGGGAAGGGAGAGAGGGGGAGGAGATGGGGAGGAGAGGGGGAGGAGTGCATGGTGAGGAAATAAATTATGTGGAAGAGAGAGAAAATGATTATGAAAGGGAGAGGAGGTGGTGAGGAAGGGAGAGTACAGTAGGTGGTGTGGAAGGCAGAGGAGGTGATATGGAGGGGAGGAGAGAGAAGAGGAAGTGAAGCGAAGGAGAGGTGGAAAGGGAATGAGGAGAAGTGATTGAGAATAAATGGTGTGGGAAAGTAGTAGGGGGGATGTGGATGGAATAAATTGGATGTAGAGAGGAGAGAAAAGAAAAGGATGTGAAGGAGGTAAGGGATGTTTTAGATAAGATGCGACATTACTACTTCACTATTACACTATCACATACCTCTTCTCTATCACACTAGCACACACCTCGTCGCTGACGCAGTCAGTCTACTTATAAACAGTTCTTCAGCATGAATAAAATACAGTAGAATTCTTCAGTATGAATGAATTACAGTATAGACTACAGTCCTTCAGTATAAATAAAGAAAGTACAGTATAGAGTTCTTCAGCATGTACAAATTACAGTATTATGTTCTTCAGGACCCGACGAAGGATATATCTAATAAACACTTGCTTCAGTTCACTTAATGACCACTTGCTACAGATCACACACACACACGCACACACACACACACACGAGGCAAGAGAGTAGTGAAGCATCAATAAGGTTACACCATGATATATATTTAATAAACACTTGCTTCAGATCACACACACACACACACACACACACACACACACACGAGACAAGAGAGTATAATATTATAGTAAAGCATGGAAACACACACAAACAATAAAGTTACACCATGATATATTATACTGGGTCTACCAAGCAACAACAACAACAACAAGGGCCTCATCTATGCTTGAGTGGATTTAATAATAACACTCGAGACAAAATGGTGGTGTAATTACGAGTAGCTGAAGGGGTCATTAGATGGTGGGTTGAGGCGCCGATGGTGTTATTAAGATGGTAAGGTCATAATTAACGACTCGCTGCCCGGTAATTAATATAACTGGTGTCATAACAGCTGGTGGGGGTGATTAATTAATGACGCGTGGTGGGAGGGGGAGGGGGTAGGGGGCATGGGGGAGGGGGCATGGGGGAGTACAGTGAGGGAGGGTAGGAGGAAGAGATGAAGAGGAGAGGATGAGGAAGAAAGGGAATTGCAGAAAAAGAAGTAATAATAACAACAACAACAACAACAACAACAGCCATGACAACAACAGCAATAACAACATCCATGACAACAACAGCAACAACAACAATACCTTAATCAGTACCGTATGAAGACAATGAAGAAAATGAATATAGAGTAACAACAGAAATTAAGAAAGAGAAAGCAACCGAAGGAAGGAATAAGGAAACTACTGAAAAACAAAGACAAGGAAGGAGAAAAAGAAAGGCAAGGAGAAAAAAAAATTCGGGAAAGAGAGAAGAGAAAGGGAATGCAAATAAAAAGAGAAAGGAAGGAAAAATCAGGGGAAGAGTGGAGAGAGGAGGAAGGAAGGAAGAAAGAATGAAAGAAAGTGAAGGAAAAAAAAAGAAGTAGAAAAAAAGGAGAGAAAGGAAGAAGAGCAGAGGGAGGAATGCAGGGAGGGAGGGAGGGAGGGAGGAAGGAAGAAAGAGAAAAAGAAGAAGGGAAAAACAGTAAAAGGAGGGAGGAAGGAAGATATGTTGAAGCAGAAGAAGGGAAGAAGCGAAGGAGAAAAGGACACAGCACAACACCCATCCCCAAACTGATTGATGGAGGAAGGAAGGAAGGCAGGTGGTGATCGACTCACTAAAATACAATCAAAGGATATTTATGGCCTGGGAACCCGAGCAAACAAAACAAACCCCGTTCCAAAAGGTTCCCAGCCACCTGTCCTTGGCTCTCCTTATAAGACACAACCATTATAGGGAGAGAAGAGGAGAGGAGAGGAGAGGAGAGGAAAGTAGGAGTGAGGAGAGGAGTGAGGAGAGGAGAGGAGAAAAAAGTAGAGGAGAGGAGAGGGGAGGAGAGAGGAAAGGGGAGGAGAAGAGAGTAGAGAGATGAGAAGAAAGTATAGGAGAGTAGAGAGGATATGAGAGGAAAGTACAGGACCCTGTGATCGTGTTTCAAATTGGAGGCTTCTGATTCCTCCTGAACATGCCACGAAACAAGCTCCTTCCATATAGTTGGTGTTTCGTGGCCATATTTGAAGGACTCATATATCTCCAATTTTCTGACTACATCACAGGGTCCGACCTTAAGGGGGAAATGTTGTGTTGGTAAATCTGGAGCAACTGATTCCTCCAAACTATTTTTCCAAGCAACAGACAGAACACCATTACTTTTGCTCTTCTGGTCCTGTTTCCTGGCATACTTTGGAGGAATAAAGGCACTCCGATGTACCAAAAAAGAATTACGACCTTTAAAGAACACATACTCCATTTTTTCGAGCTGGTGAAAATGTACCGACTTTCTCATTATTATTATTATTATTTTTTTTTTTTTTTTGGGGGGGGGCTTTATAGATGAAGGTCATGCAATCCAAGACGAAATACACCTGATGGCCTTGAGTCTAAAAATGAACACCGATATATCCTCCTCTTTCTTTTCCACTTCCTCCCTTCACCGCCACCACCGACAACAACAACAATAACAACAACAAGATACCTTTACAACAATAGCACACTAACAACAACACACCCATGCAAAAACACTAACAACAACACACCCTAACAACAACAACACACCCTAACAACAACAACACCCTAACAACAACAACAACACCCTAACAATAACAAACAACACATGACCCTGAGGTAAAGGAAGTCCGATATGGCCTTCCTCTGGTATCCGATTCAGAGAGTAGCTTACTATTATGTAGATTATATATATTAGGTAATGTTCTCTTACTTCCAATCTTCCTCTGTTTGGGACTCGGGGCTGTTTGGTCAGACAACTATATAAGTGTGGTGAGTAAATAGTGAGACCTAACCTAACTAAAATTAACCGAACCTATAATTTAACAGAACCTAACCTAACATTATTAACCTAAATTATACCAAACCAAACCTAATCTAACCAAATCTAATCTAATCTAACCTAACCCAGCTCAACCCAACCTAATCTCACCTGAAAACACACCACTCCCACCACCACCACCAATTGTCACTGAGGATAGAGGTCAGACTTTTATAACTATGTAAAGGAAGGAACCTGAGGTGGGACCACACAACTACGTGAGAATTTGACGTTATGTGTGTGTGTGTGTGTGTGTGTCTGGACATGTGAGAACGACTGCATAATTCTGTACACGTGTATGAGTTCGTGACTTTGCGTGCTCTTCCGTTTGTGTTTTTTATGTGTGTGTGTGTGTGTGTGTGTGTGTACCAATCAGACTGACCATGCGTTTGTATGTACTAAGTGTGTGTCTGTCTGCATCTGATAACATGTGTGTGTGTGTGTGTGTGTGTGTGTGAATGCATCAACTTACAACACACCATTATATATCCATGTATGTATGTGTGTATAAGGGTACAATAACAATACAACCAACACCAACACCACAACAAAAAACAACCCACATGATAGTAAAAGTGTACTACGATTGCCTGTTGTTGTTGTTGTTGTTGTTGTTGTTGTTACAGCTTGAAGGCCAATCAGTATCCCTTCCATTAGACCACAAGAAACAAATTACCCCCTCAAAGCAAAATTATATAATCATCAACCATCAGCAAGCAAAATAATCGACTTCAAAGAATAATAATAATAAAATCAACACTTCTTCCATCACACCTTGTCTTATTGTTGTTATTGTTGTTACTCTAATTGGACAACATCTCGATAAAAATGAACTACATCCCACGTGACAAACGATGTGTAAATAATAATATAATGTCCTGGGATGGGAATTCTGGGACCTCGCTGGAAGAAAGAAGAAAATATTATGACAAGAGGAAGAAAATAGGATGACAAATGGAAGAAAAAAGTGATGACAAGAAGAAAATATGATAAGAGGAAGAAAATATGATGACAAGAGGAAGAAGAAAATATGATGACAAGAGGAAGAATAAAATATGATGACAAGAGGAAGAAGAAAATGTGATGACAAATGGAAGAAAATATGATGATAAGAGGAAGAAAATATGATGACAAGAAAAAGAAGTAAATATGATGATAAGAGGAAGAAGAAAATATGATGACAAGAGGAAGAAGAAAACGTGATGACAAGAGGAAGAGTCATTAATGAGAGGAAGTACCCAAAAAGTTGTTGGTGGAAAGAGACGTGATGGTGATCGAAGCTGTGTGTGTGTGTGTGTGTGAAGGATGAGAGAATGTGTAGAGGATGAGGGAATCTGTGCAGGATGAGGGAGTGGAGGATGAGGAGGGAGTGTTAGGAGTGGAGCAGGAGTAAGAGGATTTTACAAAGAACTTACAAACATCAACAGACACACATACCTATTAGATCTTGTAAGGCAGGTTGATAATGCTATGCTATCTAACCTACTCGTATGTAATGGAAGGGATAGGGAAGTAGACGACAGAGAAGGAGGAGTTGGAAGAGGAGGAGGAAGAGGAGGTGGAAGAGGAGGAGGAAGAGGAGGAGAAGGAGGAAGAGGAATACATAGAAATACAAAGGAAATTAAACAACAACATATTAGCAAGAGGAGGAGAAATACAAAGAGGAGGAGGAGGAGGGAGAGAAGGAGGATAGGAGGGAGAAAAGAGGAAGAGGGAGAAAAGAGGAGGAGGAGGAGGAGGAGGAGGAGGAGGAGGAGGAGGAGGAGGAGGAGGAGTAGGTATAAGGAGCAGCACAGGAGGAGTGTGGGAGCGAGGGTTGTGGTCCAAGTAATGACAGGAAGCTCACACGCTCCTCATCACTCATAATTTCCCAAAACGTAAGGAAAAAAATACACACACACACACACACATTCGCACACTTGCTCACACACACACACACACACACATATTCGCACACACACGCACACACATTCGCACAAACACACACACATTCGCTCACACATACACACAAACACATTCGCACACTTGCTCACACACACATTCGCACGCACACACACACACTCGCAGACAACAAAACTTTTTCACAGGAGGAGGGAAAAAAAAAGATATCACAATGAGACACAAGTGCTTACATTATAATAATAATAATTTTCACAACCTGTTCGGCTGTGCACTTTTTTGTTTTCTTATTTACATCGACTTGTCATTACTGCACATATTATAAACCTGTCTATTTTTTTTTTTTGAGTGAGTTTTAAAATCACATATATAATATACCTTTGAGATTATATGTTCAAAAAAATGTGGTGTCATTCTACTTCTTCTTATTCTCTCCATCTGATGTCCGGTTTGGGGAAGAGAAAAAAATGATAAACGTCTTGCAATGGAGTGGATTAATTGACGCGAACATTCTTCTTTTTACGAGGGAACAGGTGGAGAACATTATTTTTTATTTTATTTTTCCCCTCAGTCTTGAAGTCTGCCCTCAAAGCACGTGACTAAACTGCTGATATTATAAATTATTCTCTATATTATTGTCTGGGAAGTGGTAAGTATATAGTGGTAAGTAGTTAGTTAAGGGGGGGTGGGAGGAGGGGACAGGCTTGTGGGGTTTTTGGGCGGTTTGGGAATAGGGGGACAGGCTTGGGGATGGGGTTGAAAGCCTGTCCCTTATTCTCGTGGTTAGAAAGCCTATCCCCTATTCCCGCACCCCCCTAACCCCCCAAGCCTGTCCCCCTACTTCCGCACCCCCTAAAAAAAACAAGCCTGTCCCCTACTCCCGTACCCCCTTAAGGCAGGCCACCATGACCTCTAGAGAAAGAGATTAAAATAAAAATAATTGTGAAAGAGATTTATAAGTAAAGTTAAAATTATCATTGAGTAATAAAAAGTAGCCTCGACAACATCTGGTTATTGTGTGTAAACAAAACGGGTTAAAATTTATTCAAGTAGTCCCCAACTTGTCACAAATTAATCATTACCAGATTAAATAAATAAAAAGTGAGTAGAATGACATCAACATGTATATAATATTGCATCCTTAATTAACCTGTATGTGTAAGTGAAAGTGCTTTGATAATTCAATCAATTTTACTTCTTATCACATTGTATATTTATAGTTATATATAGTTTTATCAGTAACCCATTCTCATAGTCACGAACCTCATAGGTGCCTAAACCTTAAACAAAAATAAAAAAATTGGACTGTAAAATCTGGGAAATCTGGGAAATCTGGGAAGCTCACGGTGGGGTATGTCAGAACTCTTACCTCGCCTGTACAGATACGAGGGTAAAAAAAGAGACACACACACACGTGAAGGATAACCACGAAAAGGTCAAAGCCAGCCAGCCAGCCAGCCAGCCATCGGACTTGGAGTGAAAAAAATATATAGACTGACAAGTAAGTGGGATAAACAGGTAAGTGGAGTGGACAGGTGCCAAGGTGTGTCCTGAAGGTGAGGAAGTAGTGAGAAGGATAGATAGTTAGTGTAATGTAATGTATATATGAGTCAGGGTCAGGCACTTTTTGCTGATGTTATTGTTTTGCTGGTTACACTACACACTACACATTTATTTACTCCACTCACTACACATTTATTTACTCCACTCACTACACATTTATTTACTCCTCTCACCACTTATTTATTTACTCCTCTCACCACCTATTTATTTACTCCTCTCACCACATATTTATTTACTCCTCTCACCACACATTAATTACTCCTCTCAATATATATATCAAAATAGTCATCATTTCTGCTGTCAACATCATCACAACACCATCATCATCATCACTGAGTCAACACATGCATGGACATCAGCAACATCAGCAATTCAGTGCAAGCAATGTAACACGTCATTACAAAAGGTCCCTCCTGTATTAATATCATATCCCCCTACACACACACACACACACACACACACACACACACACACACACACACACACACACACACAATAGTCTCTTCTGACCACACCCTACTATAACCACATCCCTCACCACCACCACGTGTATCAAATCACTATTATTCAGGTTGTATTATATTCCCATTGACACTCCTCTTTGACTGACTCCACCTAGCACAGACTACACCTTCTTTCCCTCCCTCCCACGAGCTGTATATTATTTCACTGACACTCTCCTCTTTGTCTTTACCTCCACTAAACACACACACTCTACATAGACCATCCTTCCTTCCTTCCTTCCTTCCCTCGTCCGTTCTAACTCCGTGTGACTCATCCCTGGCCTGATAATGAGTGTGATATGTTTATTACTTCTTGTCCAGTACGACTAGCTAAAGGATGAACGAGGTATTGTAATCAGGATCTCTGTGTGTGTGTGTGTATGTGTGTGTGTGTGTATTTTAGCGACGGGATAAAGTGTGTGCTTGTAGTTCAGTGCTTGTCTAATTTTATGTGGGTGGGTTTGTGGGTAAGGGGGGGTGAGCACTCGTATGTCAGGGGGTATCTAGTGTGGGGAGGGAGGGGAGAAGGGGGTGTCTAGTGTAGGGGAGGGAGAGGGGAGGGAGGGATAGGGAAGGGGGAGGAATAGGGAAGGGGGAGGAATAGGGAAGGGGGAGGAAGGGAAGGGGGAGGAAGGGATGGGGGAAGGGGGGAAGGAGGGATGGGGGAAGGGGGGTATCTAGTGTGGGGGAGGGAGGGAGGAGAGTGGGGGGTTAACTCAGTGTTTTGTGTGTGTGTGTGTGTGTGTGTGTGTGTGCGTATAGCTGTCGTCATCACTCAAGGTTGCGTTATAAATTGATCCCTTGTTCACCACGCCTCACTGACCACGTGCTAGATAGCTTGTTGTTGGTCCTGTTCTTGTTCTCACCCGGGTATAATGACGTTCTATCTCTCTCGTTCTATCTCTCTCGTTCCATCTCTCTCGTTCCATCTCTCTCGTTCCATCTCTCTCGTTCTATCTCTCTCGTTCTATCTCTCTCGTTCCATTTCTCTAGTTCCATCTCTCTCGTTCCATCTCTCTCGTTCCATCTCTCTCGTTCCATCTCTCTCGTTCCATCTCTCTCGTTCCATCTCTCTCGTTCCATCTCTCTCGTTCCATCTCTCTCGTTCCATCTCTCTCGTTCTGCTTGCTCTCAACACGGGTACAAAAATGCATAATGTTGTAACAGCGAACACAAAAAAACAAAAACAAAACAAATAACATCCTGCTTGAATTATTGATTGCAATGCATATTTTTACATTATATATAGCGGCCTCGTGCTGTCTAGCTGTTCCTGTTCTTGTTCTCACTTGTTCTTGTTCTTGTTCTCACTCTGAATGAAGGAATAGAAGGAGGGTTTACTCCTTGGTCTATTCGCGTTCAATACAAGTAATATTACGTCATGTTTCAAGCACGCACGCCCAAAAAAAAAGAAAAAAAAACTAATTATGATTTATCACTTCTCCTATTCATCCTTCTTTGATATCCTTTATTGAAAACATAATTATATAAAGTTTAAAGCATGCAATGTTTTATGAGCCTCATCTTAGCCTACTCCTACTGAGCTTTTGTTTATATAATTAGAAAGTAGAAACCGAAGCAGGCAAAGCTAAATAAAGATGATACTGTATGTACAAGGGGAAGTATTTTCGTTTATTAGTCCTCTGAAAACAAATCTAAGGGATATATATATATATAAAGTTGATTTTCTTCACTTAACAAAATCGTACAGTGGAGATAGAGAGAGAAAAACAAATACAACTACCAAACAATAATAGAGAGAGAGAGAGAGAGAGAGAGAGAGAGAGAGAGCTAACTGGTCCAATTTACCCGGTGCTAACTTTCACCACGTCTGAGGCCCATACATCGCACTCGAGGTGTAATTAAGACAGCATAATTAAGATAGAGAGTTGAGATTGACCCTCCAACCAACCAACCCTCCCTTGCTGGCTGCCCTACTCTCACCCTACCTACCTACCTATGGCACCCTGTCTACATCCTTCTCCCTGCCACACATGCACCCTACTTTCACCTTATGGCGGCGGCGTGGCGGCAGCGGCGGGGCGGCGGCGGCGGGGGCGACGACGAATAAAAAATAAAAATAAAAATAAAATAATTTAAAAAAAAAGTTAATTACAAAAAAAAAAAAAAAAAATTATTAAAAAAAATATATATTAAAAAAACAATTAAAAAAACTAATTATTAAAAAACGACGGTAGCGGCGGCGGCGGCGGCGGGGGAAACGACGGGGCTGCGGCGGCTGGGCGGTGGCGGTGGTGACGACGACGAAACAAATTAATAAATACAAAAAAAATAATAATAAAAAAAAAGTTAATTATCCCCCCAAAAAATAATTAAAAAAAATATATATATTTAATACAAAAATATATATATATATATTATTAAAAAAAAAAACTAATTATTAATAAACGACGGCGACGGCGGCGGCGGCGACGTCGGCGGCGGGGCGGCGGCGGCGACGACGACGAAAAAAAAAATAAAAAATAAAAAAATAATAATAATAATAATAATAATAATAATAATAATAATAATAATAATAATAAAAAAGTTAATTAAAAAAAAAATATATTAAAAAAAAATATATTATAAAAAAAAGAAATAAAAAAAACTAATTATTAAAAAACGACTATAGCGGCGGCGGCGGCAGCGGCGGTGGCGGCGGCGGCGGGGGCGACGACGACGAATAAAAAAATAAAAATTAAAATAAAATTTAAAAAAAAGTTAATTACCAAAAAATTATAAAAAAAAAAATATTAAAAAAAAAATATTAAAAAACAATTAAAAAAACTAATTATTAAAAAATAACGGTAGCGGCGGCGGCGAGGGAGGCGGCGGGGCGGCGGCGGCTGGGCGGTGGCGGTGGCCACAGGTGGCCGCTGGCAAAAGCACCCACGGCGTAGCCGTGGTGGGCGAAGCCCAGTGCTTGTATATAATTAATTTTATTCTCCTTCTTTCATATAATACCTTCCCCCCTTTTATTCCATCGGTCCCCCCCTAACCCCTAACCTCTCCACCTGTATCCCTCCTCCCCCCCTTACCCTCCCTGAACATACATCATCACACCTGTGTCTCAGTGTAACCTACCACACCTCATACCTTCCCACATACACACACACATACATACATACACACATAAATACACATACACACACATTCACACATACATACATACACATAAAAACACATTCACACATACATACATACATACATACATAAATACATACATACATACAGTACATACATATACAAACATGCACACACATACACACACACAGTTACCTGGCGAGGGGGAGGGGAGGGGAGGGGAGGGGTAGGAGAGAGAAATAGTGGGGGGGAGGGGCGCAAGACAGATGGTCAAGGGAGGGGGGGGGGCGATACGGGGGGTGGCTACCTCTCTTACACTGAAAAAAAAAAACTTTGTAAAAACGGTGGCAGAATATGAAAAGTGGAGCAGAAGGGAGTGAGAGAAGGAGGGAGTAAGGGAGGGAGAGAGGGAGGGAGTGAGGGAGAGAGGGAGTGAGGGAAGGAGGGAGTGAGGGAAGGAAGAAGGGAGTGAGGGAGGGATGGAGGGAGGGATGGAGGGAGTGAGGGAGGGAGGGAGAGAAGGATGGAGGGATGGAGAGAAGGAGGGAGAAATGGAGAGAAGGATGGAGGGAGGGAGGGAGGGAGAGAGGGAGGGAGGGAGAGTAAGAGGTCAGCATAGTACTGGAGGGAAGAAAAACTGGCTAGGTGTATATTTGATTCTCACCACCACACACACACACACACACACACACACACACAGAGAGAGACGTAGATATACTTACACACACACACACACACACACACACACACACACACACACACACACATTAAATTTCCACGTTTATCATCAAGGAATCAATCATCCATAAAATTAATAACACCATCATCAATCATAATCATTACACTCACACTCAACCTCCTCTCAGTCTCCATCACTATTACCATTGTCATTTTCACTATCACTATCACCATCACTATCGTCTTTCTCACTATCATTATCACTATCAACATCTTCACTCTCACCACTCAACCTCCTCTCAGTCACCATCACACACTCACCATCACCAATCACTCTCACTATCACCATCAACACACCATCACCACACCATCCTCACTTTCATTATCATCACATCACCATAAATATGCTTTCATATTTTCCCTCTCTCCTGTTTACCTTGAACGCAACACACAAACAAACATACATACAACAGTAAAAGCAAGCAGGCAAGCACATCATTCAATCACAAGCAGATATTAACTCTCTCAATCTCTATCTCTATTTCTATCTCTATCTCTCTTTCTCTCTGTTTTACACACACATATTTACACACACAAATAAATAAAGCTAAATCATATACATGCATACGTACACACACACACACACACACACACACACACACACACACACACACACACACACATACATACACACACACACACACACATGCATACATACATACACACACACACATACATACAAGCATACTTACACACACAGTATCGCTTGCATCAACAACTGTGCTAATAATAAACACATACCAATGTTCGTATGAAAACACCCGCCTTGAGGCACACAACACAACACAACACAACACAATACAAGACACACAACACAACAACACAACACATACATGCATGCAACACATACATGCAACACACACAACACAACAACACAATACACACAACACAACACAATACACACAACACAACACAACACAACACAAAACACAACACGCAAACAGAAGGGATGCGATCGGGACACAACACAAACAAACACAAACACAAACTCACTCTCTCTCTCTCTCTCTCTCACTCTCTCTCTCTCTCTCTCTCTCTCTCTCTCTCTATCTATCTATCTATCTATCTATCTCTCTCTCTCAAACACACACACACACACACTACTTACAGACAGGGGAACCACTTTATAAATCACAGACATTGAAACCTCTGACAGCAGCAGTAGTACCGGAGGGTTAGACTGGATGATACATGATAGAATTAGGCAGGAGGCTGGGTGGGGGGGGGGGGGGGGGTCAGGCAGGTAGGTAGGTAGGCAAGCAACCAGGAAAGCAAGCTGGATGGTTAGGAGACGACCACGGTGACGGAGACAGGCACCTAAGCAAGCAGAGAGACTGAAAAGCAATTGAACAGGCAGCTATAGGCTGGTGGATAAGAGGTCAAGGGCAGACAGACAGACAGACAGACAGACAGGAAACTATAAATGAATATACAGGTGGGATGATATATTGGAAAAAAGAAGGGGGGGAAATACAGCAGACAGAGATTCAGGCAAGCAAGTAGACAGAAGGGAAGGTAAACTGGTGATTAGATGAGTGGGCAAGATTGGTAGTGATGGGTTGCATGCAGGCAGATGAGCAGGCAGGCAGGCAGGGAGGAAAAGAAGAAGAGAGCAGGAGAGGAAAGCAGACAAGTACAGCAGGCAGATTATGAAGGCAGAAGACGCACAGGGAAAATCTTTGCTTGTGATTAGAAGGCTTGTCAGTTAGATAGCAAGCAAGCAGGCAGGCAGGCAGGTCAGGCAGGCAGGTTAGGCAGGCAGGCAGGTTAGGCAGGCAGGCAGGTAGGTTAGGCAGGCAAGCAGGTAGGTTAGGCAGGCTGGCAGGTCAGCCGCAGGTAGGCAGGGACAAGAACAGGTGGGGGACGAGACAAGCACATGAGTCAGCAAGATCTCAAGCAATATCAAGCAGGTATATTAACCGAGTAGCCAACAGGTAAAAACACAAGAATTATAGGTTGGTAATGAAATAAACAGATACATTAGAAGTTAATACAGGCAAGTAGACAGATAATGCAAACTGTTTAGATGAGATGAGAGTAGGAAGATCAACAAACACACATATACAAACAGATACATACTGACACAGAAGGAGGAGGAAAAATACTGGTTAGAAATAAGACAGGCAAATAATGTTCAGGTAGACAGACTATGAGGACCAAAGGAAGACATGTAAACAGACAGGCCTGGAAGGAAGGAAGGAAGGAAGGAAACATACGAACTGACACAACATATGGTAAATTATTGATAGGTTGGACATCAGAGTGGTAGTGAATGGGATCGAGGAGACAGACAGAAAGACAGACAGAGAGACAGGCAGGCAGATCAGCACGTAGGTAAGTGTATGATTAGAAAGCAAGCAGGCAGGCAGGCAGGAAGGTATGGTGCAGGGGCCAGAAGGTAAGGGGCAGACAGACAGACAGGTAGCAAGCTGGTAATGTCCACTTTCTAGTTATACGAGACGGTGGTGCTTGAAGGGACTGTAAAAACGAAGATGAAGGCGAAGGAAGGGAGGTGAGGACGAGGGAACTGGTGGTGGAGAGAGAGGGGGAGAGAGAGGAAAGGAAGAGGGAGGGAGGGAGGGGGTCGACATAAGGGAGGTGGAGGAAATGGGAGTGAAGAGAGAGGGAAGAAGGAAGGAGAGAGGAGGAGGAGATGGAAAAGTTGAAGGAATGGGTGAGGGAAAGAGTGAAGGGAAGAGAGAAAGAATGAAGGAAAAAAAGAAGCAATTAAAGGAACGAGGAAAGGAGGGAAGGGAAGAGGGAAAGACTGAAGTGGGAGGAGGAGTAAGGGAAAGTGTGGAATAAAAAAAATAGAAGGAAAACGAGTATATGCGCAACAGAGAGTAAGAACAACAGAATATTCACAAATCAAATCAATCGAATAAGGGAGTATTAAATTAACATAAATAATGGTGTTCTGTTGCTTGGAAGAATAGTTTGGAGGAATCGGTTACTTCAGATTTACCAACACTTCAACTATCCCTTTAAAATAAACCTCAGAATGGGTCGAAAATAAATGATGGTGAAAATATCAGAAAAAAGGAATAAAGGATTTTGTACGTGGTTAATTAAATAATGACGAGATAATGAAACAGTGGAAGAGACGAGATAAAAAGGGGGCGATAAAGGCAGGAAATAAGGGAAAAAGATAAAGGCAGGGGAATGGAAGAGAATATTATGAGAAGAAGAAGATACAGACAGGGGAATAGAAGAGAATAAAGTGTAATGAATGACGAGAAGATGAAACAGAGGAATTAAGAGACGGGGGAAAAGGAAGCGATAAACGTGGGAAATGAGGGACAAGAAAAACCAGGGAGAATAAAAAAAAAAAAAAAAAAAAAAAAAAAAAAGGGGATATATGAAAGAGACAGGAGAATAGAAACGGTAAAGGAAATATGTATATACCCAAAAAAAAAAAACAAGTGAAGAAAAAGGTGGAAAGAGGTGAGGAGGAGATAATAACGAGGAGTGAGTATAAGTGGAGGAGAAGTGTTGGGTCAGAGAGAGAAAATTTATGACACAAGAGAGAGAGAGAGAGAGGAGGAGGAGGAGGAGGAGGAGGAGGAGGAGGAGGAGGAGGAGAGGGAGGAGGAGAGGGAAGAGTGGTGAGTGGGGAAATAATAACAGGTGGAAAGTGGAGGAGGGTTGGGGGGGGATGAGGAGGGAAAGACAAAAGTAGAAGGGAAGGAGGGAGGGAAGGAGGAAGGGAAGGAGGAAGGGAAGGGAAGACCAAGATGATAATGAGGAGGAGGAATAATGATAAGAGGAGAGAATGAGGAGGAAAAAGATTACGAGGCGGAGGAAGAATAATAATAAGATTAAGAGGAGGAAAAGAAGGAGCAATGATAAAAAAAAAACAACTCTGGCAGACAAAAAAAAAAACAAAAAACAAAAAAACAAAAAAAACATATATATCAATGCATCGTTTCACTCACTTCTTTTCCACTTCCGCTTTATCTGTCCCTCTTCCATTATTGACCGATTCCTTCCTTCCCCATTATTCCTCTTCCTCCACCCCTCTCACCACCACCCACCCCACCACCACACCACCCATAATCCCTCTCCTTTCACCTCTCCACCACCCACCCACTTTCCCTCTTCCTTCCACCCACCTCACCCACTCACCACCCACTGGTAACCCATTTTTATCCCTCTTCCTTCCACCCTCTCACCACCCACTTTCCCTCTTCCTCCACCCCCCAATATCCCTCTTCATTCACCCCACTCACCCCCCCACCACCCCTCATTATAATACCTCTTCCTTCCCCCCTCAACTTTCTATGGATATTCCGCATATATTTTGTCCCGTTTCCTCTGCCATTCAACCGGCCCCCCTTCCCTTCCCTTTCCTTTCTCTTCACTAGACCCTCGGTACAGAAAAGGAGAAATTAGTTTTAAAATGCAGTAGCTTTGGTTTCATTGTTGTCCATTGTCCAGTTGCACATATAAATTGCTCTCTCTTCCTCTTATTATCTACTCTCTACTCTGTCTCTGTCTCTCTCTCTCTTCCTCTTATTATCTACTCTCTCTCACTCTCTCTACACACTCTTTCTACCTTTATACCCATGTCTCTACCTCTCGCTCTCTCACTCTTTACATACGTCATACTTTAATCTAATAATAATAAAACCCGTTCACCTCGCAATCTTATATATAATTTGGTTCCAAACACATACACACACCCACATTCCACGGTATATATAATTACTGTTTGTTGAGACTGTCAAATCTTTATCAATAATAATATATCATTACTGAACTCGCATTACGCAAGAAGATTTGACCCAAATATACGCAGACAACTGTTCAATGTTCAATGTTACTCTTAATTATAAGGTGGAGATATGTACAGCCGGCAGCATAAATTCGCGTCCATCTCATGTACTTAAAAATATTACTAATATGACCCGATAGTTGCATTCTGACCCAGTTTTTATTCCAACAACATACGTAATTTACCATATGAGAACTATATCAGTCATCTCTTCATTAAAGTTATATTAAAACATCGCTATAACTAATACGTATGCAGGTGGAAATGAAGCCAACTTATTTTGTCGACTGTACAGTGTTGGTAAATCTGGAGCAAATGATTCTTCAAACTTTTTCCAAGCAACAACAGGCTACCAGTTCATTATATTAGCTAATCTGACCCTGTTGGTTGATATACTGAAGGAATCTAGGTGTTCTAATGTACAGTCACGAGCACAAATAAGTATCCAGGTGGGCTTCGAATACCTAGAGACAGTAAAATAAATCCACAATAAGATCTCCATTGGAATGACAGTAGTTTGTTGGTGAATAAGTTGGACTTTTCGAAGCCTCAACCAGAGCTGTATACTTATAAATACTCGTGACTGTACCAAAACTATACACATCTACCACTACCCCCCCCCCCCCCCCGTTGATGATAATGATGTCATGGTAACCTCACTATCAGTATCAATGGACTTATCTCTGTAATTATAGTGTTCCCAGCCATCATTACATATAGCTATTACATCTTGTCATTAGCATTACAATTATCTTATCTCATTATTATGTATACAGGACGGGTTGAAAGAGTTCTAGCGAAGCCATAACTAAATTCAGGACCTCTGTGATGTAGTCAGAAAATTGGAGTTAAATGAGTCCTTCAAATATTGCCACGAAACACACACACACACACACCTATATGGAAGGAGCTTGTTTCGTGGCATAGTCAGGTGGAATCAGAAGCCTCAACTTTTCATACACATTCATAGGGTTGTTAATTAAGGATTGTTGGTAAATCTGGAGTAACTCATTCCTCCAAACTATTCCAAGAAACAAAGTACACCATTATTTTTATTAATTAATCTGGTCCTTTTTCTTGTTTCCCGGCTTACTCTGCAGGAATCAAGGCACTATAATGTACAGTATAATCAAAAGTGTACTACATAGCACCTTAAGTATGTATGTACAGTTGGCTCCATTCCCGCGTTTCTCCCCTCGCGTTGCCAATGTTGGGCCAGTCAGATTTTCGAATCCCATTTCACAAGTTAAAATATTCAAAACATTCATATCCTTAGTTTGAAATATATGAATGTTTCGAATTTTGTAACTTGTGGATCAGGATTCGAATTTCTGAATTGCCCAACATTGGCAACGACAGGGGAGAAACGCGGGAGTGGAGCCAACTGTATGTTAGGGAACAGGACTACAATAACAAAAGAATAGTGGTGAGCTGTTAATTACTTGATGCATTTAAGAGTTTGAAAGAATCAGTTCCTCCAGATATAACAAACACACAAACACTATACAGTACATACACACTTCACTCTAATCAGTAACTCGTGCAATATTATGACCGCACCATGACACACACATACACACACACACAATGATAATAGAAAATAGAAAATGAGATGAAAATGAAGGGAAGGTAGGATATGCATCAGGGAAGGAAGGGTATGAGGGAAAGAAGGGTAGACATGAGGGAAGGAAGGGTAGGCATGAGGGAAGGAAGGGTAGGCATGAGGGAAGGGTAGGCATGAGGGAATGAAGGGTAGGCATGAGGGAAGGGTAGGCATGAGGGAAGGAAGGGTATAGGCATCAGGGAAGGAATGGTAGGCGGGAGTTACGTACAAACAAACACGCCATCTCTCGCCACGAGGGCCTCACGATAAGCCACCAGCACCACCCTGGCATTTCCTCAATAAGACAGCAGTGCAATTTCACACACTCGAGGCTCCTAGTGTTCTCCCATTCGTCCCTCCCTCACTCCCTCCCTCCCTCTCACGTCTCGCCGTAACCCCATACTTTCTTTATCTGCTTACTTACTTACTTAGCCCTCCATCCCTTACACACACACACACACACTTTCTCTTTCTCTGTATTCTAATTCCCCCATACTTTCACTATCTATACTAAGACCTTCATCCATTTCTTTTTCTCACTCTCTCTCATTCTCTCTCTCTCCACACTCAATCATCCATTATATTATATATTTTCTAGCCTCTCTCCTTACGTTTTCCTTCCTCTTCCCCTCTATCCCTTCCTCTTATCACTCTATTCCTTTCCCTTATCCCTGTATCACTAGAATTGCCATCACATCATATTCTTTGCCTCTCTGATCCTCCCTTTCCCTCCTTCCTTCCTTCATCTGCCACGTTTCCTCAAGGCCTTCAGGGAGATGCTTGCTACGCCCCCCCCCCCCCCGTAGCTGAGGAGATGCTTAGAACCCCATCCAAGGAGCCTCTTACCATTGTTTTTGCCCATGAAGGAGGGGACGTGCAGGCAGCTAACATGGAGAGTGGCTCACCCAATTATTTACTCTCCCTCGTGCTTTAAGGGGGTGCGGGAGTAGGGGACAGGCTTGGAGGGGGGACTGGGGGTGTGCGGGAATAGGGGGACAGGCTTGGGGGGGACTGAGGGTGTGCGGGAATAGTGGGACAGGCTTGGGGTTGGTAGAAAGCCTGTTCCCTATTTCCGCACCCCCTAACTCCCCGCCAGGCCTGTCCCCCTACTCCCGCACCCCCTTAAATTCAAGTTTTTATCTCCGCAGTGCTTTACGGTGTTCAAGGCATAGGCGGTGGTCTTTCTTTCGTTCTCTTCACTCATGCTGTATACTTCTCTCTCTCTCTCTCTCTCTCTCTCTCTCTCTCTCTCTCTAAAAAAAAGCAGCCCTCGTCCCCTCATACGCACGTACAAGCTGGCATTAGAATCATATTGTACACACACACACACACACACACACACACACACACACACACACGTAGAAAAGCAAACGCAGAACCGACAAGCTCTGGGATTGAGTTACCCCCAAACAATTTTTTAGCACCTGTCGTAATTAATATCCCGTGGGTGCTTATGTGTGTGAGCGTGACATGTGTGTGTGTGTGTGTGTGTGTGTGTATGCATGTGTGAGTATGTGTGTGCGTGTGTGTGTGTGTGTGTGTGTGTGCATGTGTGTGTGTGTGTGCGTGTGTGCGTGCGTGTGCGTGTGTTCCCTCCACTCTACTCCGCCACGTCTCAGTTTCCTTCACCCTGAGGCGCCACGGAATCAAATGAGCGTGAACTTTATGATGGGGGAAATGAATCACGGAGTCTTGGAGGGAGTGGAGGGAGTGGAGGGAGCCCGACCCCTGCTTCACCTCTCTTATTACTGTATTTCTGGGGTCAGCTGAGTTGGGGGTGAGATGTAACTTGGTCCCTCTCTGCTAAAAGATGACTTGTTCAATCATTACCACGAATTTAGAAACGTGAAAAATTATAATAACAAAAGAAGTGGTGTCAGGGGAAATCATGATGGATTGATTGGTTGATTGGTTGATCGATTGATTGATTGATTGATTGTTTGATTGATTGACTGATTGACTGACTGATTACTTTGATTGACTGATTGATTGAATGATTGATTGATTGACTGATTGATTACTTGATTGATTGATTGATATTAGGTGCCGCAACAGCGAGGTCTTATAGCGCCAGAAGAAGGTGATTGTGAGGTGAGACAGCAAGCAGGAAGGTAATAAGAAAAAAAAGAGGGACAGGTGAAGAACTGGAAGGGTGTACCTGGGGCCAAAGGGGCGTCAAAACTCTTTTAAAGTAAAGTATTGCCCACATCACTACATACAATACGGGAATGATAGTGTAAAAGGTGGTAATATTAGGTAATGATATAACTGAGAATTGTTATGGTGTGACAGATGGTGTTATATAGTAGTTTTGTGACGAAGAATAACATTGGCGTGTGACAAGTGGTGATATCAGGTATATAATGGTGTGACAAGTGGTATAAGGTAATTTGTTATGGTGTGACAGATGGTGTTATGAAGTAGTGGTGGTGTGACGAAGAATAACATTGTCGTGTGTGACAAGTGGTGATATCAGGTTTATAATGGTGTGACAAGTGGTATAAGGTCATTTGTTATGGTGTGACAGACGGTGTTATGAAGTAGTGGTGGTGTGACGAAGAATAACATTGGCGTGTGTGACAAGTAGTATATATCAGGTTTATAATGGCGTGATGGAATATGATTGTACTGTATAACAAGTGATATAAGATACTGGTGTGTGTGTGTGTGTGTGTGTGTGTGACAGACGGTGTTATGTAGTGGTGGTGGTGTGACGGAAGATAATGACAGTGTGGTGATGATGATGATGATGATGGTGGTGATGGTGATGATGGTGATGGTCTCTCTCTACAAGGTCTGACAGGAAAGGTGAGGGAGGCAGAGAGGGAGGAAAAAAAATAGAAGGGAAGGTCAGATTCGTGGGGAAAGCGACTCAATTAAAGAGAGGGACGACTGGGTGAAGGGGCTAGATGGCAGGCATGAGTGATGGGCCAGGGAAGGGAGAGGAAGGGAGTGAGAGGTGGGAGAGGGAGTGAGAGGGAGGGAATGAGATGAAGGGAGGGAGAGGAAAGGAGGGAGTGAGAGGAAAGGAGGGAGTGAGGGAGGGAATGAGATGAAGAGAGGGAAGGGAGAGAGGGAGGAAGGGAGTGAGAGGAAGGGAGGGAGAGGGAGAAGAGAGGAGGGAGGGGGAGTGAGGAATCGAGTGAGTGGGTGTTCTGAGTGGGTGGGAATTCTGAGAAGGATCGAAGTATGCAACGTGTGCAATAGTCAACAAGCATCTCAATTCTGCAGAAAAAAAAAAGATTGCCAATAACTTTAAATATATACATAATAAATAACTCATAATAAATAACTCATAATAAATAACTCATAATAAATAACTCATAAATAATAACTCATAATAAATAACTCATAATAAATAACTGATAATAAATAACTCATAATAAATAACTGATAATAAATAACTCATAATAAATAACTCATATGTGTGAATAAAGAACACGACTTGATATGAATAATTACAATAAGTATCATTATTTATGCTATAGTTATTCACAGTGCAATGTAACTGACAAATATGCAGGAAAAATTATTATTAGGCCTATAATATTAAGAGTAATAAATAAAAGAGGAAAGAATGCATAAGACGGGAACACACACACACACACACACACACACACACACACACACACACACACACACACACACACACACACACACACACACACACACACACACACACACACACACACACACACACACACACACGCAGCTCTGATCGGTCTCTTGCATGTCATTGGGACCAGTGACCAAACGTTCTTCTTTCCCCCCATCAGACCTTTCCCACTATCTACCTCTTCCACTCCACTACCTCCTGTTTCTTCTCCTTCCATCTCTCTCCTTCCTCCTCTTCCTCTTTCCATCTATCTACCTCCTCCTCCTTCCCTTTCCATCTCTCTCATTCCACCTCCTCCTCCTTCCCCTTCCATCTCTCTCATTCTACCTCCTCCTCCTTCCTCTTCCATCTCTCTCATTCCACCTCCTCCTCCTTCCCCTTCCATCTCTCTCCTTCCTCCTCCTCTTTCCATCTCTCTCCCCTCCCCTCCTCCTCCTACTCCTCCCATCTCTCTCCTTCTCTTCCTTCCATCTCCCTCCTAACACTACCATTATTAATGTATTATCTTTCCCCTCTCCCCATTCCTTATCACTCCTCTATCCTTCCCTTCATCATATTATCCTTTTTCTCTGTCATTATCTCTTCTCCCCTTCCCCTTCCCCTTCCCCTTCCATCACTAACACCCAAATGCATCACTCACTACATCTCCCCTCCCCACTCCCCTTCCCCTCCCTATTCCCTCTACCCTCCCCATTCCCTCTCCCCTCTCCATTTTCTCTCCCCTTCCCATTTATACCTTTCCTCTCACCATTCCCTCTTCCTTCCTTTACGCATCATACTCCTACTCTCACTTCCCTTTCCCAGTCCCTCTTTCCCCTCCCCATTCCCCTTCCCCTCCATTATAATTACTGATCTGGGACACACACACACACACACACACACCAAGAGACGTGATTGTCGACCTTATGGGATTTTAGCTAGGGTAGAAGAGGCTGTGTGTGTGTGTGCAAGTGTGTATGTATGTATGTATGTGTGTGTGTATGTATGTGTGTGTGTGTGTATGTATGTGTGTGTGTGTGTATGTATGTGTGTGTGTATGTATGTATGTGTGTGTGTATGTATGTATGTGTGTGTGTATGTATGTGTGTGTGTATGTATGTGTGTGTGTATGTATGTATGTGTATGTATGTATGTATATGTATGTATGTATATGTATGTATGTATGTATGTATGTATGTATGTATGTATGTATGTATGTGTGTGTATGTATGTATGTATGCATGTATGTATGTATGTATGTATGCATGTATGTATGTATGTATGTGTATGTGTGTGGCACTCTCCATGGCTCGGGTCATCTGTAGGGGTCAGGCCACGTCACGGAGGGGAGTGGGAGACGCTGTTCTGGTGATAGTGTGTGTGTGTGTGTGTGTGTGTGTGTGTGTGTGTGTGTGTGTGTGTGTGTGTGTGTGTGTGTGTGTGTGTTGACGAAGGTTAGTTGTTGTTGTTGGTAATAGTGATGGTAGTGGGGGTAATGGTGGTGTTGGTGGTAGTGATGGTGTTGGTGGTATTGGTGGTGGTGGTGATGGTAGTGGTGATGGTAGTAGTGATGGTGGTTGTGGTGTTGGTAATGGTAATGGTAATGTTAGTGGTAGTGGGGGTAGTGTTGTTGATGATGGAAGTAGCATTGAGGGTGATGGTGATGGTGTGTTGTAGTGAGGGTGACTGGGAGTGGAAGGTGGTGTTCTTCTGATAGTGGTGGTGGTGGTGGTGGTGGTGTTGGTGGTCCATCTATGCAGGGAGAACCAGGAAGGAAGGAAGGGAAGGACGTATGTAAGAGCAGAGAGAGAGATAGAGAGAGAGAGAGGGGGGAGGAAGGGAGAGAGAGTAAGATTGGAGGGGAGTAATGGGTGGTGGGAAAGAATAGAGGGAAGGGAAGTGAGAGAGGAATAAAGGGAGAGGGAGGGAATGTGAGGTAAGATACATACATACAACCAACATACTGTAAAATAATACACACACACCACACACACCTCACAGCCTAAACAAAGTAGTCTACCTATATATATATATATATATATATATATATATATATATATATATATATATATATATATATAACACAAACATTATTCTCTACTATACGTTAATTTTCACTCATAATAATTCCCTCTTAATAAATATTACTCATAACTAATATACCCTCTCTTTACACTATCTTCCCTCTCATTAAATATTACTCATAACTACGATACCCTCTCTTTACACTATCTTTACTTCCCTCTTCACACTATCTTCCCTCTCATTATAATCTTACCCTCTTTCTACACTATCTTCTTCCCTCTTTCACTCCTTTCCTTTTTCTTCCTCTTGAGTGTTCACTAATTATTCATTACCTCTCTTCCCACATTAATTTTCTTTCCTCCTTATCTCCCTCTTCATTAATTATCGGGTTTGCCATTTTTTTTCTTCCCATTTTCCCTCGCATGTAAATTTTCTCGAGGCATAAATTAATCCCCACACACCTTGGTTATGATTTATTTACTTCCTTAAGGGGGTGCGGGAATAGGGGGACAGGCTTGGGGGGTAAGGGGGGTGCGGGAATAGGGGGACAGACTTGGGGGTTTAAGGAGGGTGCGGGAATAGGGGACAGGCTTTCTCGCTCTTCTATTTCTTTTTCGTGTAATTTCTTCTTCTCCTCCTTTTCCATCTTCTATCTTTTCCTTCTTCCATTTTTACCCCTTTTCTTTTCCTCCTTCTTCATCCTCCCTCCTCCTCCATCTTTTATCTTCTCTTCCTCCTCCTCTTCCTCCATCTTTTATCTTCTTCTTCTCCTCTTCCTTCCATCTTCACCTCTCTTTTCCTCCTTCATCTTTTATATTCTCTTCCTCCTCCTCTTCCTCCATCTTTTATCTTCTCTTCCTCCCCCTCCTCCTCCATCTTTATCTTCACTTCCTCCCCCTCCTCCTCCATCTTTATCTTCTCTTCCTCCTCCTCCTCCTTCATCTTTTATCTTCTCTTCTTCCTCCTCCTCCTCCTCCTCCATCTTTTATCTTCTCTTCCTCCTCTTCCTTTTTCTCCTTCCGGCCCTCAGTCCTAACTCACTCACTCACCCACTCTCTGTCCATCCCATTCCCTCCTTTACCCTCAACACTCTACTCTCTCCTGTCCATCCATCTGTCCTCCTCCCGTCTCTCAGGAGTACTTGCCCCGTCCCCATCCGTCCGTCTATCTGTCTGTCTGTCTGTCTGTCTGTCTGTCATGTTGCTCTGTCACTGTCTCGTTATGCAGACAGGAAGGAGTACAGTCAGTGGAAAAAGTATCGATACATTCTAAAATCTATTCATGATAAAAAAAACAATAACAAAAGTTGTCTATTGAAAAGTAGCACTAATTTTGTTGTATGTTGTTGTCGTCACACACATACAACGTAAATCTTGATTTTATAATTATTATGATGTATTATCTCGTTCCAGCTTCAGAACATCTTTCCCAGACAGTAACATTTTATCTGTCTATTTATGTATGTTATCTGTTATCAAACATGGTTCACTGTGTTAATGTTGAATTTAAGCAAAGTATTCCTCCTCCTCTTCCTCCTCTCTCCTTATTATTCCTCCTCCTCCTCTCTCCTTATTATTCCTCCTCCTCCTCCTCCTCTTTCTCTTATTATACCTCCTACTCTTCTTCCTCTTATCGTCCTCTAGTTCTGTTCTATCCCTCCTCCTCCTTTCCTCCCCCTCCTCCATCACATCACCCCTGCCTCCTCCCCTCCTCTTCCATCACATCACCCCCTCCACCCCCATCCTCCATCACACCACCCCCTCCCCCTCCCCCCAATCCTTATCGTGCCACTACACTCATTTATCGGTGTCTCAGCCTCCACGGGAAGACCAGGATGGGGGAGGAGGGATGGGGGGAGGGGGAGAAAGATGGGAGGAGGAGAAAAACGGGGGGAAGAGGAGAAAAACGGAAGGAGGAGGAGAAAAACAGGAGGAGGAGGGATTGAGGGACGAAGGAGGAATGAGGGGGATGAGGAGAAAGAGAGGAGGGAGGAGAAAGAGAGGAGGAGAAAGAGAGGAGGGAGGAAAAGGAGGAAATATGGGAGGGGCGGGAGGAAGAGGAACAGAATGAGAGGCGCGAGGTGAAGGAAAAGAAAAAACAGGACGAGGAGGAAAAAGAGAAAGAACAGAAGGAAGTGGAGGAGAAGAATGAAGGGCAGAGACAGAAAGGTTCACTCATACCTCATTCTGTCTCTATCATATCCTAATGCATTATTTTGTTTACGTACACATACATACATACAAACATACATACACCACTCTCACTTCCATTTTTAAGCATTCCTCTGAGTCATTCTTAACTAAACACTTCCCTCAACATACATGTATAAATAAATAAATATATATATAACTCTATATTTACCTTTTTACACATTCCTCCAATTAAGGACCTAACTAGCACTCCTTTTAAGGACCCTGTGATCGTGTAAGAAAATTGGAGGCTTCTGTTTCCTCCGGACTATGCCACGAAACGAGCTCCTTCCGTATAGGTGGTGTTTCGTGGTAATATTTGAAGGACTCGTTTACCTCCAATTTTCTGACTACATCACAGGGTCCTTAAGATTATAATGTAATGTATATATATTCGCATATCATTCTACTCTTATCTTCCTACATATTAATCAAAGTACCGGTTTCTAAGTCACTTTATCTCTTCACCCTCTTATTTATGTTTTAGTTTCGCTGCGTTCTTACATGATGTTGTTATTCTTATCTCTGGTTCCTCAACGCACGCCCACATATTTACCAATCACTAATGCAGCCACTGTCCCTCAATTTACATCTAATTTCAATTCGACTCCCCGGTGTATCAAGATTATATTAATGAGGAAATTGATATCTCCTCTGCTTCTACTTCTCCTCCTCTTACTCCTCCTCTTTTTTCTATTATTCTTTTTTTCTTATTCTCTTATTTCTATGTTTTTTTCATCTTCATGTTTCTCTGCTACTCTTTCGTCTTCCCTTAAAAAAAAAACAACAACCCAATTTTCACATACACACAGACACAGACACAGACACAGACACACACACAGACACAGACACAGACACAGACACAGACACAGACACAGACACAGACACACACATCCACCACAATCCACTACTGTCCTCCCACATCACCCCACAGTCCACCTTTTCCACTCCTCCTTACCAGTGAGAATCGTGACCCACCTCAGCTACCGCCAGCCTCCGTCCCCGTCATCACCACGCCCTAACCACTCACCTCACTGGTCAATCATCCATCTCCCCTCCTCTCTCTGCCTTCACTCCTAACTCCCTCCATTGGAACGATTATTACCCCCAGTCCAGGCACAACTTGACCTCTTTGTTAACTGACCCTACATTTCTCTCCCCTCCTCCTTACTTCCAAAAGGCCAACTGGTTCCTTCAATACATACACAGTTAGCCCTTCACATCAGTCACACAACTTGTCCCCCACTACTGAACCATCACATCCTACGTCACAGACAAATGGATAGAAGGGCAGTGGTGTATTTACTTTACCAAGCACTGTATCATATTCTAAATTATTTACATACACTCAACTCGCTTCCTCCATTAATGGCACCTTTCCCTACAACAGACACAAAAATAACATCTGAAAAGAGATCTGAATAGAAATTATCAGAGTCTCAACGAGACAAATCCCATCTCCCATTTTCATGGTGGTGCCCTCGTCGACATCAAGTGTGGGCCGTAGTGTACTGAGAGTGACTAATGTCCTCCTACCCATCACCGTCATCAACAAACAATTTGGGCGTACCTTACCCGGCCCGGTCCCCCTTGATTGGAGGGGACGAGGAGTCAAGGAGTATACCTGGCTGCCTCCTTTTACCACCCTGGTCCTCACTTCATTCTTCCCGTGAACGAACCTTTGTATTCCCAGGTACCTCCAACTACCCAACTACCGGTAGGTGAGCAAGTTACTAACTCGCCTGGCTGGTGTAAACAGGGTTGTAAGAGAAGCGATTAGAGCCCACCCATGTTTTCCCTTGTCCGACACACACCGTGGAATGTAGTACAACTTTCAAGTGATGTTTTTAGAGAGAGTCGAGCGAGTGGTGTGCTTGGCGAACTCAGTTTTATTGGTGGAGGAAATGTGTTGTGTGAAATACGTCGAGTTAACGCCTCTCAATGGGTCGACTTGGTCAGTGGAAGAGGTCAGGTTATATTTGCAGAGAGGGTCGTTTCATTAGCAGAGAGGGCCGAGTTATATCAGCAGAGAGGGTCGAGTTGGGTTAGCGGAGAGGGTCGAGTTATATCAGCAGAGAGGTTTTTTTTTTATTAGCAGAAAGGGTCGTTTCATTAGCAGAAAGGGTCGTTTCATTAGCAGAGAGGGCCGAGTTATATCAGCAGAGAGGGCCGAGTTATATCAGTGAAAAACGTAACTGTTTGTCCATGGAGAAGGGGTTGGTTTATGTCAGTGTAGTATACGCTAAGGTGAGATGGTCCGTCAGGTGCCCGTGTGGAAGTAAATAGGTCTGCATGACTCTGATGTATGTGTCAGTGAGCGAGCACTTCCTCAAGTGACGTCCTTTTGATAAATGATGTATTGTGTGTGTGTGTGTGTGTTTGTGTGTGTGTGTGTGTGTGTGTGTGTGTGTAGAGAGAGAGAGAGATACAGAAAGACAGACAGACAGACAGACAGACAGACAGACAGACACACACACACACAGAAACAGATAGAGACAGAGATAGACAGACTAAGAAACAGAAACAAAGATAGACAACAAAGATAAGAAATAGACAATCATACACTTTACTCTTATCTTTCAACTGCCTTTCCCTCCCATCCCCTTCACTTTCTTTCCTACCACCTACCTACCTACCTACCTACCTACCTCACTTACCCTTTCTCTTCACCCTGACACCCACCACTCTCATTCATCACTTCGGTATGGCCTGCTCTCAGCCTCTCCCTCACCACCTCATTTACCCCTTCTGTCTCCGGCTGTATCATCTATCCTCTTCCTGTTCCCTCCTACCTTGCTCGTATCCCAAATCTAAGTTATCTTGTGTATATAATATTATATTACAATAACCTATCCCTCCTTATACATCTCTATCTCTCTATCTACTGTATATCGCTCTATCTATATCTATGTAACTATATATCTCTCTATCTCTCCCTCTCTATCTATTTCTCTCTCTACCTATCTCTATCTTTCTCTTTATATATCTATACGTCTCTCTACTTGAATATATTTCTTTCTATAGGTATCTCTCTCTCTCTCTCTCCCCCCTACGTACCGAAAAGGTCATTAAGTCATCAGAGTTATATGTGCATAATTATACCGTGACGTCACAGAGGTCAAGTGTCTGTCTCCACCCCCTTCTCTCCTTGGTATTTCCTCAGGGGGCACACAATAGAGGAAGAGGAGGAGGAGGAGGAGGAGGAGGAGGAGGAGGAGGAGGAGGAGGAGGAGGAGGTGGAGGAGGAGGAGGAGGAGGAGGAGGAAGAGGAGAAGGAGGAGGAGGAAAGGCATGAGTGGAAAACAATTGGAGAGGGAGAAGGAGTTGTATACAAATAAGCCGCCTTGAAAACAACCCGACCACTACACAAATAAATACCACCAAAATTTATTCCCCGTGCATTTTCTTTACTTTACGGCCCTTTTTTTTTTTTTTTTTTTTTTAACAAATACCTTTTAGATTAAATTTCATTCCCTGTGCATTCTTTATTTATCCTCCCTCTTATTTTTTTGTTTTTATCAAGAAACACGAAAACCTTATAGAAAAAACACACACACTTTTTTTTTTAGATAACAGGCAAAAGATTAACGCAACAGAAAAAAAATGCACTGCTAAAACAACTGTACAAAAAAAAAAAAAAACTAGACACGATATAACATTTCATAAGGAGGTTTTCTGCAACATATTTTCGAACCGTTTACATGACCCCCCCTACCACATCCCCCCCCCCTTAAGGGACCCTGTGTTGTAGTCAGAAAATTGGAGGTAAATAAGTCCTTCACATATTGTCACGAAACACACACACACACCTATAGGGAAGGAGCTTGTTTCGTGGCATGGTCAGGAGGAATCAGAAGTATCCAATTTTATACACGATCACAGGGTCCTTAAAATCAACCCTACCATTATCGGCACCGTCAAATTGTAGGGTATATAATGTTGCCAAGGGTTTGTTTTCATACGACTGCAGGTAAATACGACTCCACATAAACTAACTTTACTCGAAGATAGATTTTTAAGACCTCTCTCTCTCTGTCTGTCTGTCTGTCTCTGTCTGTCTGTCTCTCTGTCTCATTCTTTCTCCCTCCCCCCTCCTCTTTCTCTCTCTCTCTCTCGCTCTCTCTCTCTCCCTCTCTCCCGCTCTCTCTCTCTCCCGCTCTCTCTCGCTCTCTCCCTTTTCAGAGTTCAGGAAAGGGCAGGAGGGAGGGCGGAAGGGTTGGCTGACTGACTGGCTGGTTGGTGGGACAGAAATAATTTTACTGGAAACTTTACAATATTGATGAAAGCTTATCTCCCCCAGCCATCAGGAGCAGAGGTCTCCATAATACTTTTCACCAAGCCATTTTCAGGGAGGTTAAGATATGCCAGAGAAATAGGATAGAAAACACACTGAACTCCTTATAACTGTATACCGAAAAATAGAAAAATATCAGTTTACAATAATTACAATGTCTTGATAATGTAAGTCTGTATATGTAATCTATATTTTGACATACTTTGGAGGAATCAATGCACTCAAAGTTAACAAAAGTATACTATCCCTTGTGATCGTGTATGATAATTGGAGACTTCTGCTTCCTAGGACTATACCACGAAACACACACACCTCTCTTCCATGTACGTGTAGATGTATGTATGTATGTGTGTGTGTGTGTCTGTGTGTGTGTGTTTCGTGACAATATTTGAAGGACTCATTTACTTCCTCCAATTTTCTAACTACATCACACACAGGTTCCCTTAATTAAACATCACAGGGTCAACAATAAACCAACACTCTCTTCACTGACTCTACTTTACGAAAACAATATTTGTAATAGTAAGAAATGGAGAGTGGAGGGTTTTATTCTATTAGTATCATTATTATCATTATTATCATTATTATCATTATCATTATTATTATACAGCCAGAACCCCAAAAACAACCATTTTTGTGAAGTAAATGATTAGATGCAGTATAATAAAGTGTGGAAAATGGAAACCAACACGGGGAGGATTATTAAGGGGGAAGTTATGTGTTGTTAAATCTGGAGCAACCGAATCCTCCAAACTATTCCAAGCAACAACAGAACACCATTATTTTTGCTCTTCTGGTCCTGTTTCCTAGCATACTTTGGAGGAATCAAGGCACTCCAATGTAACAAAAGAGAATTACCACCTTAAGTAGATTTCCAGTTATGCAAATTGTCTTCCTTGCATGTATGTATTATTATTGCCTGCGAGAACTCTGATATCCTTCCATGTATGTATGTATACGAGGAAATTATATCCTTTTAAAATAAAATGTTAAATCTTTCCTTCATCATCAAGTAGGTACCACTCGTTGAACTTGTAAAATTATAAGATAAAACTAATATCCAAAGGCATAATAAATTTGAGTAAAGGAAATGACAAATAAAAATAAGTTCAGAGAAGTGTTGGCGATGGTGACGAGAAAATTACACTATATAAGCCTTTATTTGTCTGAAGCCACAGGGTACACACACACACACACACACACACACACACACACACACACACACACACACACACACACAACACCAACCTACACATACACACAACACAAAGCTACACACACACAAAGAATGAATATGCACAGTCGGCGGCAAAAGTCCCCTCGCATCACTCGGCACTTCTTGATATATAACATACAGAATATTAATCCAACACACACATGGGCCATAATAGATTACAATACCCAGGCAGAGGGCAAATTAATATAAGCTTCCCTGTTTCTGTTTTTTTTTTTTTCAATTATGAGACTGAAGTTCATAATTAATTCCATACTGTATTTCATAACTTGACTGGTATGGAGACACGACTTTTGCAGCCAACTGTCCACACTGGTTGACACCCGAGACACCCCAAGAGAATATAACGTCTTTAATGGCCGTGAATTGGTTTATTACTGAAATCTCCAGACTATAATTATAATCCAAAATCAGTCAGTGGTACCTTGGAGTATACGAGTGAGGGAAGATGTTTTGCTACACCCATTGAAGGAATCACCGCCAGTATCCAGTCTCTATCATCCAGTCTCTATCATCCAATCATCATCATCATCCAATCATCACCATCCAATCATCATCATCCAGTCTCTATCATCCAATCATCACCATCCAATCATCACCATCACCACCAAAAGCATTCATTAGTCCTATCATTACCACCACTACCACGCGGCAATCATCTTTAAACCTGCCCACTTCCCTTCCTTTGTAAACATATCAGCCTTGGAGGTGGGGAAGTTTAGGGAAGCCAAACATATTCTATCATCCTCATTTTTCGTCTACATTAATCACATCTCAATTTGGTGGTCCTCATCCCCAGTCCCCGTCATCGATTTTTTTCCTGTTAATTGATAAACTTTTTTTTTTATGTTAGAATTAAATTATCCCTATATCTTAGTTATTATCCAAATCACCCTCTCTCATACTATGCCTTCTCTCACACTATTTCTTTTTTAACCAATCCTTCACAACATCCTCACATATCACCAACCATCCCTCCCTCCCTCCCTCTCTCCTTCCCTATAAGACCTTCAAAACGTCCTTTCTCCATCACCACGTCATGACTACACCACCATTCCTCTAACTATAAACACTACACCATCCCCCCATCCATGCACTATCATCCTCCCCACCACACCACACCAACAACCAACCACCATAAACCCCTTCCCCTCAACAGACAATAACCACATCACCCCCATCACTACCACCACCACCACCACTACCCCTTCAGTCAGCAACCCCCTCCCTCTACTGTATCCCCTCCCCCTTCCCACACAATAACCACACCACCCCCCCCACCATCTCCCCCCCCCCACCACGACTACCACCCCCACCCCTCCCCCTTCAATCAGGTCCAAGAGAAAGAGGAGTGTTCAATAAGCCTACAATATTAATCCTAGTGTGTAAGATGAGCCTGTGTTGGGAAGCCAGACTAGAGAGGGTCTGGGGGTCGGGTTAGGGGTCCACCTGTAACCTGACTACACCCTTATTAAACACTCACTAATGAACATTGGTGCGACGTCTGCCTCCTTCACACAAATACCTATCTATCTATCTATCTACCTGAGTATTTATCTACCTACCTACCTAGTTTATTACCTATTTATCTATCTATCTATCTATCTACCTATCTACCTGCCTATTTATCTACCTACCTACCTAGTTTCTTACCTATCTATCTACCAACCTACCTACCTAGTTTCTTACCTATCTATTTACCAACCTACCTACCTAGTTTCTTGCCTACCTACCAACCAACCTACCTACTTTCGTTCCAACCTACCTATCTATCTATTTACTTATCTACCTACCTATCTAGCTACCTACCAGCCTACCTACCTACTTTCTTACCAACCCACCTACTTACTATCTTACCGATCTACCCACTTATCTATTTACTTTCCTACCTATCTTCCCACCTATCTACCTACTTTCTTACCGACCTACCTACATACCTACAATACATAATCTAAGTACCTACCTACCAACCTAATTTTCTTACCTACGTTCTCTACTATTTATCTATCTACTATCTATCAATTTACTATCCATCAATTTACTATCCATCAATTTACTATCTATCAATTTACTATCTATCTATCTGTTATCTATCTATCTATCTGTTTTCTATCTATCCCCTCTCTCTATCTCTCTATCCCCTTCTCTTTCTCTCCTCTCTCCTTCCTGCATTCTCTCTATCTTTTTATCTCCCCTCTATCTATCTAACTATCTATCCCCTCTATCTACCCTCTCTCTCTCTCTCTCTCTCTCTCTCTCTCTCACTCCCCTCCTTACTCCCTGCTGTCACCCTCACCACCTTCCTCCTCATAATATCCTTCATTTTTTACCTGTCACCCTCCTGCGATACTCTCTCCCTCCTTTCCCCCTCTCTCTCTTTCTCTCCCATTCTCTCCTTTCTCCCCCCATCCTCTCTCTCTCTCTCTCTCTCTCCTAAGGTCTCTCTCTTTCTCTCCCCAACCCTCCTTCCTCCCTCTCTATCTCTTTCTCTCTTCTATATTAATCCCCACTTTCATTATCCACTCCCCCAGTATTCCTCCTCCTCCTCCTCTTCCTCCATTTCATTCTCTCCACCCCTTCATCCATCCACCCTCCAGTTTCCAGTCCCTACCCACTCTCCTTTCCCATCCACACACACACACACACACACACACACACACACACACACACACCTCCTATACTTTCCTAGCTCATTAATTCAGACAACCACAAGAGACTGGGCTTGGGAGAACGCCAGTCGGAAGCCCCACATAATAATCCCTCTGTATATATATTTTTTTTATTAATTCTGTTCGGGCCTAATTTTTGACACCCTGATTTTCTTGGTTAGGTAAAAGTTCCTTCACGTGTACGCTGTATAGAGACTTTTTAATATCTGAATCCGATATATACAGTACTGGCGGTAGCGGATGGCGCCGTCAGTACTGTTGTGATGACGCCTTGGTTTCGCTACCGCCAGTACTGTTCATATATATTTTTTTCCAGTTAGGAAGATAAGACAGCAGCAACACTACATACACACATACACACTCACACATACACGCACGCACAGGTACATTTATATAGACTTACACATACATAAATACACACACACAAATACACACACAGATACATACACACAAAAGCTAGCTCACACGCACATACATACACAAAATCTCTCTCTTTCTCTCTCTCTCTCTCTCTCTCTCTCTCTGGTGACTCCATGGTAAGGGGTCAACTCTCCGAGTTCTGTGGACGAGCACCCAAGTCAAGGAAGCGCTTTTGCATCCCAGGTGGCGGCCTAGACGACGTGACTGACATAGTGGATGATGTGACAAGACAGGCCCCCGACAACACCACGTACGTCATCCACGTCGGAACCAACGATGTAATGAAGAATAGATCAGAAGACCTCCTCAACAAGTACCGACAGATGATCGCGAAGTTCAAGGAAAAAACGAATAACATCATACTTACTGGAATCATCCCCCGCAGACAAGCCGACACTCGTTTTTACAACACCGCTACCAGCATCAACCGACGACTTGCCAGCATCTGCAACGAGGAGAACATTGATTTCATCAACACCTGGGATAAGTTTTATTTCGACGACTCGTTATTCTCAGATGATGGTGTCCATCTGAACCAGGTAGGATCAGCCCGTTTCGGACGTTTGCTAAACGACGCGGTCATCAACCATCGATCAAAAAACGGGACTACCCAGGTACGTTAAGGTCAAGTAACGTAAAACAAATAAATAGAGTAAACCGAAATAGCTTAAAGGTATTTTACGTAAACGCTCGCAGCATCCATAGCAAATTTACAGATTTAGAGAAATTAACTTACACAGAAAATTATGATATAATCGGCATAACCGAATCGTGGCTAAATTCTGAAAACAGAGATTTCCTAGCAGAGTATAAAATTCCGGGTTACACAATATTTGAAAAAGGACGAACAAATAAAAGGGGAGGCGGAGTTCTATTATATATTAAAGACGATATTAAACCAATCCTATTATCAAAGCCACATATTGATAACGTAGATACACTTTATATACTCATTAGAAATAATTGTGGGGTGAAACCTTTGTTAACTTTATTATACAGACCCCCAGCTCAACCAGTACAAACCGACTGTGATATCTATGCGCAATTAAACGAAATTATTAACACGCAACATTCCATAATTCTTGGTGACTTTAATTTACCAGTAACAAAGTGGGGAGAACCGTTATCAGCTCATTATGGTCAAGATCTTTACACTAACTTACAAGAGAGCTCCCTTATCCAATTTGTCAACAGCCCAACTCGTGGAAATAACGTTCTTGACCTAGTATTTGAAACAAACGAAGACATGATAGAGAATACTAACGTAGGTGAAGAATTTACCAATAGCGACCACCGCATAATAACTTTCAGTATAAATTTTAACAAAAGCGACATATAGTACAGCTACGAAAAAATCCCCGATTTTAGAAAAGCCAATTTCAACCAACTCAGAGCGATACTAAAAGAAACCGACTGGAAATGTCTGCGAGACACTATTGACATAAATACACAATGGAACTTTTTCACTAATGCGTACACAAAAGCGGTCAGGCATAGTATACCATTAAAAAAACGACGTTCAGCACAAAACTTAAAGCCCAAGTGGTGGAGTAAAGATATAGCCGACTGTTTACGAGCCAAAAAGAACGCCCATAATAGAGTAAAAATCACAGCCAACAATGACGACCGTGCCAAGTTTATAGACTTACGAAGAAAAGCCAAAAAGTTAATCAAACAGAGTAAAAAGACAATTGAAAAACACGTTGCAAATCAGAGTAAGACAAACCCGAAACAGTTCTACAGTTATATTCGACAAAAGAAAGTACTTACGTCAACTATCGGACCAATTCTTGATGAAAATGGGGACTTTACGACAGACGAAGAGCGAATGAGTAGTATCCTAAATACTTTCTTTGCATCAGTCTTTACTACAAAAAACCCGAACGATACACCAGCTGAAACAACAGTCCAAAACGAAAACATCGAAGTATTAAATAATATCAGCATAACAGAATTTGACATAATCAAATGTATTGATAACTTAAATGTAAATAAGTCACCTGGGCCCGACACGATCTCCCCTCGCGTAATAAAGGAAGCAAAAAGCGAAATAGTAAAACCTCTGACTCTGCTATTTAATTATTCTTTACACACTGGAACAATACCTGATGAATGGAAGCTCGCTAACGTAACACCAATATTTAAAAAAGGCAGTAAATCTTTACCTAGTAACTATCGCCCTATCAGCCTAACCTCAGTAGTATGCAAAATGTTAGAGACAATCATACGAGATAAACTTACAAATCACTTAGAGGAAAACAACTTACTCAGAGACACTCAACACGGTTTTCGCAATAAACGCTCTTGCCTAACGAACCTATTAGACTTTTTAAACTATATTTTTAACGAATATGATAAGAGTAAAGCAGTAGACATAATTTATCTAGATTTCCAAAAAGCCTTTGACAAAGTTCCCCATAAACGTTTAATAAGTAATTAAAATCTCACAGAATCCAAGGCGACACCGTAAGATGGATAGAGAACTGGCTAAGAAACCGTAAACAACGCGTGGTAATAAATGGGAAATAATCTAACTGGAAGGCGTTACGAGCGGGGTGCCGCAAGGGTCAGTTTTAGGGCCAATCCTATTCCTAGTTTACATAAACGATATAGATGAAGGTCTGTTGTGGTCTGTGATTCTATGTAACTCTATGTAACTTTCTCTCTCTCTCTCTCTCTCTCTCTCTCCATCAAGTCTAGAATCATATATATATAATAAACGGTATTGACTCTGACCAGCATGTATGAGCCCACCCCCTTGTACTACACACCAGACCAATACACTGGTTTTCAGGGCATATACTGTATATAGTATACTTTGGATACATTGGAGCACCTCGAGTCCTCCAAAGTGTGCCGGGAAACAGACCCAGATGAACAACAATAATAGGGGCTTGTTGTTGCTTGGAAGAGTGTGGAGGAATCAGTAGCCTTCAAAAAAAAAAAAAAAAAAAATACACATACACACACACACTGTATTTATACCATTCCTTTCAGCACCACAAAGATTTCAGTATTTTTTTTTAGTATTATTATTAATCCTGAATCACTAAAGCGTAAAATAGGACTGACGCCGCCTCTTTTGCGTCATCTGAGCCTGAGGGTGTTATGCAATTGATAATATGCTGCAAAAAAAAAAAAAAAACGTGCAGTGTTGATAAATCTGAAGCAACCGATTCCTCCAAACTATTCCAAGCAACAACAGAACACCAATATATATTTTTAAAATTTAGTTCTGTTTGTTTTCTGGCATACTTTGGAGGAATCATGACACTCCAATGTAACAAAAGTGATTTACATACATTATCCTCTTAAAAATTAATACAGCCATCCAATAACACTATAAACAGTAAAGTGATATTAATTAATTTTCCCAACAACACCATTAATAATTAAACACCCTGTATGTGATCGTGTATAATGAAAACTTAATTAAGGCTTCTGATTCCTCCTGACCATGCCACGAAACAAGCCTACTTCCATAGATAGGTGACGTTTCGTGGCAACATTTGTAGGACTCATCAACCTCCAAGTTTTATTTTTATTTTTTTTACTACACCACAGGGTTCCTTAATGATTTAATACTTGGGTTCTATCGACGCACACTTGACGGTTATCATATAATTTTCTGCTTCACTGAGGTTGACCACTGACAGGAGGTAAGGAGGAGGCAAGAAGGAGGTGAGGGGGGGGGGGAAGGGAGAATGAAGGAAGAATAACAGATGGAGGATAATGAAGAAAAAATAATAGATGAAGGAGAATGGAGGAAGAGTAACAGGTGGAAGGAGAATGAAGGAATAGTAACCGATAGAGTAAAGTAGAAAAAGAATAACAGATGGAGAAGAATTGAGGGAGGGAGGTAAGATTGAGGGAGGGAGGGAGGGGGGAGGAATATTGAGGGAGGGGGGGGGGAAGAGGATTAAGGGAGGGAAGGAGGGAGGGAAGGAGGTAAGGAGGGGTCTGGAGGTGGTAATGACAGAGGGAGACAGAGCGGAAGATGCCTGGAAGGTGAGGAAGGAAGTCCAGTTGAGAGCAAGGAAGTGTGTGTGTGTGTGTGTGATGAGGAAGGTCAAGCAGGAAGAGAGAAGGAAGTATATACAGTACATAGGTAGCCAAGGATATAATGAGAGTTTGGGGGAGGAGGAAGGAACGAGGAAGAGGAAGTACTGTAGGAAGAGGAGTAATAAGAGCAGGGGGAAGAGGGGGAAATAAAGAGTAAGAAGTAGGAAGAGGAGGAGAGCAGTAAGAGTAGGAGAAAGGGGGAGAAATAAAGAGTAAGAAGTAAGAAGAGGAGTAGTAAACACAGGTGAAAGAGGGAGAAATATAAAGTAAGAAGTAGGAAGAGGAAGAGAAGGAGTAAGACCAGGGAAAAGAAGGTGAAATAAGAAACAGAAAGAAATAGTAAGTAGTAGTAGTAACAGCAGGAGGAAGAGGGAGAAATAATATATCAGAAGCAGGAATCGGAAGAGAAGCAGTAATAGTAGAGTACCGTAGTTTGAAATAAGAAAAAATGAAACCTAGATAGATAGTGAGATGGACATGAGTGGCGGAGGAAAGAAAGACTAGAGACATTACACTTAACAGATTTAAATTTAACCTATAACCTTTGGAAGTGTGGTGGTGAGACGTGTAGAAGTTTTTTTGTTTGTTTTTTATATATAGTAAGACAACTCTCACATCTCCCTCTCTCTCTCCCACCCTCTATGGACGAATTAACATCCCTATAACATAACATAACAAAAAATATATACCCCTCTCATCACTAACTTTGCTTATATATCATCAACATTTTCCTTCCCTCCTCTCACTCCCTCTCTTTCTCTCTTACTCACTCCTTCACCTTGGCAACAGACCCAAGCATGCACGCTATCTCGACAACAACAGCTAAGCAACCACCACTACCACCAGTAACACGCCACGCCACGCTACGCTACCCACGCCCGCCACCCGAATCAACACCACCACACAACACCCCCACGCCGCGTCACCCTCCTAACTCAACACCAACACCACGCCACTCCTTGTTGTTGTTGTTGTTGTTGTTGTTGTCCCACCACTCTAGATAGCCCCTTGGTGTGTCCGCTTCTTTACACACACACACACACACACACACGGTAATGCTAAACTATTTACTTTCACCCACATAGAAGTTAACCATGACACACATACACAAGGTAGCTAATAACAATAACAACAATAGCAATAATAATAGCAATAACAATAATAACAATAACAATAATAACAACAACAGTAATAACAATAATAATAATAATAATAACAACAACAAAAACAATAATAACAATAAAAAAGAAGAGAGATAAAATGGAGACACCTTTTTTCTCTCAGCTCACCATCTCCCACCGACTTCCCACACAACATCGTTCATTTTACACATCTTTTCGCTCACTCAGTCACTAAATCCATTATTATTATTATTATTATTATTATTATTATTATTATTATTATTATTATTATTATTATTATCATTCCACTTGTGTTCTGATATTTTTGTTTCGTTTGCTTTCGATATATAAATGAAGTTCGATATTTTTTTTTCCTTTTTTTATGATGCCACAAATACAGAGAAAATGGGGAGGTAAAGGAGGGGGGTGGGGGGTGGGGGGTGGAGAGAGAGAGAGAAAGAGGAGGATGAGGAAAAGGGAGGAGGGAGAGGGAAATGGAAAGGATAGAGAGGAGGAAGATGGAGAAAGGGAGGAGGAAGATGCAGAGAAGGAAATGGGGAAGATGGGGAAAGGGAGGAGGAAGATGCAGAGAAGGAAATGGGGAAGATGGGGAAAGGGAGGAGGAAGATGCAGAGAAGGAAATGGGGAAGATGGGGAAAGGGAGGAGGTATGAAGGATTGGAGAGAGAGAAAAAATGAGTAGGACGCAGATAGAGGGAAGAGAAAGGGGTAAAAAGATGAAGGGCTGTAAGATAAGTGGGAGCAATGTGGTAATTTACTTGGGAGATGTATGGAGTAGAGGCGAGGGATATGGAAAGTTAGGGAGGGAGAGAGAGGGAGATAGGGATGGTAGGGAGGTAGAGAAAGAGGTTGGGAGGTAGGGATGGAGATAGGGATGGTAGGGAGGTAGGGATGGAGGTAGGGATGGAGGTAAGGTTGTTGGTAGGGATGGAGGGAAGGAGGTATAGGAAGGAAGAGAGGGATGGATAAAATGAGAGAGATGCAGGTTTTAGGAGAACAGCGTGAAAATTATGGAGAATAGAATATAAGAGAAAGGAGGAACACGACCGAAGCAAAGGAGAAATGAAATAGATGAGAAAAATATTATTAAAACAAAAAGAGGAATGTAATATAAATCAGGAGAAAAAGAGCGCGCAAATCATAAAGAGAATAAGAATAAAACATGAAAGAAATTAAATATATAACAGGAGAAAAAAGTAAATTATAAAGAAAATAAGAGTAGATCAAAAGAGAAATTAAATATATAACAGGAGAAAGAGTTAATAATAAAGAGAATAAGAATAAAACAATAGAGAAATGAAATATATAAAAGTAGAAAAAGCGTAAATAAAAAAGAGAATAAGAGGAATGAAATATATAATAGGAGAAAAAGCTTAAATAAAAAGGAGAATAGGAGTAAATAAAAAAGAGAAAAATGGGTAAATCATTAGTAAAGGGGAAGGAATGGATAGTGGAGACTTGCTTGGCAGTGAGGACAAATTAATGCCAGTGAAGGGAGGGAGGTGTAAGAGGTAGGAGGGAGGGAGGTGAAAGGGAGAGAGGGAGGGAGGTGTAAGAGGTGTGAGAGGGAGGGAGGTGAAAGGGAGAGAGGGAGAGAGGTGAAAGGGAAAGAGGGAGGTGTAAGAGGTGAGGTGAGGCAGGTGTAAGAGGTGAGGGAGGTGAGAGGTGGGAGGGAGGGAGGTGTAAGAGGTGAAAGGGAGGAAGGGAGGTATAAGAGGTGAGAGGGAGGGACAAGGTGGGTAGAGATGAGAGATGTGAAGGGACTGGTGGCTTGGCAGGTGACGCGAGTGGATACATACTGAAACACACACACACACACACATACGTACACATACACACACGAGATCACAATCACACACACATATACATACACACACATACACGAGATCACAGTCACACAAACACACACATACGTAATTACACACACAAGAACACAGTCACAAACACATACACTCCAACATAGTCATAGACACACACACACATACACGCACGTATATATGTACACACTAAAAAATCAGACACACACAAACATGTACACACACACAAATAGGCGCACGAACACACACAAGATATTTCCATTATACAACACATCGCTACACAACACATTCCCGTTTCTCATCCTGCACACACACACACACACAAACACACACACACACACAGAGTCGAGTGAACAACATTATATTTCCCCCTTTCAACTCTGCATTAATCACTAAAACTTATATTTTTACATTTTTTCTTGTGTATTTCTATAATCTGGAGCAACCGATTCTTCCAAACTATTCCAAGCAACAGATCACCATTATTATTATTACTTTTGTTCATCTGGTCATGTTTCTTGGTATATTCTACTACAAGACCAATAGACTTTAGTATTCTATTGGTGTTGATATACTACTATTCGATATTCTACTCGTATACGTAAAAGGCATCTACCTATCTGTCTGTCTGTGTGTGTGTGTGTGTGTGTCTGTGTGTGTGTGTGTGTGTGTGTGTGTGTGTGTGTGTGTGTGTGTGTGTGTGTGTGTGTGTGTGTGTTCCTCCTCCTCCTCCTCCTTATTTTACTCTCCTTCATCCTTGTCCGATTCCTTTTATTTTTCTTAATTTTTTCTTCATATTTTTTTCTTCATATTTTCTCTTCCTACTCTCTTTTTCTCTCTTTACCCGTTTAGTTCCACTCTTCATTCTCTAGCGTTCTCTTCTCTTCGTTAATTCCTTCGTTTCTTCCTTCCTTTACTTTCTTTTTTATTCGCCTTTACTTATCTTCCCTCTCATTTATTATCCTCTCCACCCATTCCCCCTCATCCACCACCACCCTCTCCACCCCTCCCCACAACACTTCCCCCCCTCCCCCTCCCCCCCTGATAAACCCACTCTGAGGGACGCTGTCAAACACCTTGGCAACTCCAGTCAGGGTAAATTGTGTCCAGGTTTGGCGTCAAGGGGGAAGATTGACCCTGGCCATTTTTTTTTATTTAATTTATTATTTTATTTTATTTTATTTTATTTTATTTTATATATTTTTTTTTCTCTCAGTTCTGGTTTTGGATTCATGTTACTTTCTCTTTTTAATTAAGGTTGCAGTGTGTGGTGAGAATGTCTGTAGTTATGATAATATAGCGAATGATACTAATGATAATATAGAACAGTTTATAATAATAACATAGTAATACTACTACTAATGCTAATAGATAATAATAATAATAATATTAATAATAATATTAATAATAATAATAATAATAATATAATATAGTAATAATGATAATATTATTAATATTAGTAATAATAATAATAATTATGATAATAATAATAAAAATTATGATAACATGAGACACAACACACCTAAGGTATATATATTCTGCGAGAAAAGATTCGGACGCCTTAATAAGATGAAACGAATTGGCCTGAGTAACTAAAGTTGTCAGTGATTACAGGAGACCAAAGATTGCATATAATTAAGAGCGGTACACCACAACCTGACTGACTAGCTAAAAGAAGAACCAGACAACCAGACAACCAACCAACCAACCAACCAGACAACCAACCAGCCAAATAACCAGACAACCAACCAACCAGACAACCAGCCCAGTTCTTCACCCACCAAAACACGCCATAATCTAATCGCTCGCTTACTTTTAAAACCGGTATGACATCACTGGTAAAATTATTGTGAACTTTCAAAATAGTCCACTTTTAATCATCTGGTTTTTTTTTTCGCTACTCAAATAAATTCACGAGAGGTTACTAAGGTTTTGAAGCTTTAATTAAGAGTCCTGTGATCGTGTATGAAAATGGGAGGTTTCTGATTCCACCTGACCATGCCACGAAACAAGCTCCTTCCATATAAGATAGATATATATAGTGTTTCGTGGCATTATTTGAAAGCCTCATCTAACCTAATCTAACCTAGCCTAACCTAACCTAAACTTGAGCCCAACCAGAGGAGGAGTGTAATGGGGGGACAACAACTTAACCAAACCAAACCTAACCTAACCCAACTTATCCTTTAACTTAACCTAACTTAACTTAACCTAAACTTGCGTCCAACCAGAGAAGTGTAATGGAGGACAACAAACTACTACATAATATTATACATGTCCAGACACGAAGAGGCGTTGGGAAGGTCAGCCACCCCACGCTACCTACAGTTGGCCAGACGAGGGCAGGCTGGTGGGTAGGGCAGGGCAGGGCAGGGCAGGGCAGAGGTTGGTTGGGATAGGAGCAGTGGGAGGGGTAGATAGTGGCAAGGGTAGGGGGGTTGAGGTAGGGGTAGAGATGAGACAAGGGTGATTTGATGAAGGGTGGGGAGAGGGGAGACAGATTTGAATGGGGGGAGATTAGGGGAGAGGTAGGCTAAAAAGGGGGTAGGGTAAGTTATGGGGGTAGCATTGATGGTGGAAAAAGGGGGGAGGGAGAAAAGGTAGGGGAGGAGAAGCGGGGGAGAATAAATAGGGGATGGAAGAGGGAAGTAAGAAAGAGGTGGGGAAGGAAGAAAGGGGTGGGGAAGGAAGAAAGGGGTGGGGAAGAAGAAAGGGGTGGGGAAGGAAGAAAGGGGTGGGGAAGGAAGAAAGGGGTGGGGAAGGAAGAAAGGGGTGGGGAAGGAAGAAAGGGGTGGGGAAGGAAGAAAGGGGTGGGGAAGGAAGAAAGGGGTGGGGAAGTAAACAAAGGATAGGGAAGGCAAGAGGGTAGTAGGTATGGAAGGAGGATAGGGGTAGACAGGGGATAGGGAATGGGGGGACGTACAGGGCGTGGGAAGTGGGAGGGTAACAATGAGGACAGGAGGGGAGGGGAGGAGAAGGAGGAGGGGAGGGAGAAGGAGAGGGGAGGGAGAAGGAGAGGGAGAAGGGGAGGGAGAAGGGGAGGGAGAAGGGGAGGGAGAAGGGGAGGGAGGAGGGGAGGGGAGAGGAGAGGGAGAAGGGGAGGGAGAAGGAGAGGGGAGGGAGAAGGAGAGGAGAAGGAGAAGGAAAGGGAGAGGAGAGGATAGAGAGGTGTAAAAGATTGGATAAGTAAAAGGAAAGAGAGGAAGGTGTAGATGACAGAGAAACGTAAACAAAATGAAAGAGAATTGAAGAAGAAAGAGAAGGGAAGAAGAAAGAGGTGTGGAAAGGAAAGGAAAATAATTTGTCGACTGAAGGAGAGGTGAAGAAACAAATATTTAAAGAAGACAAAAAAAAGTGAAGAAATGAGAATGGACAAAAGAAAAGAAAATAACTTAAGGATGTAGTGAGGAATAATGCAAGAGAAAGAAAAGAAGTGAGAATACAATTAAGAAAAGAAAGAAGGGAAGGAAGGAACCGACGAATTAAAGAACCAGAGAAGGAAGGAAAGAAGAGAGTAGCAAGGAGTTAAAAGGAGAAACGGAGAAGTGGAGGAAGAGAAGAAAGAATGTTGGTTGGTGAAGGGTAGAGGAGACATTGGTGGAGGTGTGGGGAGGGGGAGCGAGACACTGCCTTAGGGGATGGAGAGATGGAGGGAGGTGGGAGAGGTGAATAGAGGGAGGGGAGAGAGGGAGGGAGAGGGGAGAGAAGGGGAGGGGGAGAGGGAGGGGAGGGGAGAGGAGAGGGATGGAGGGAGAGGTGAATAGAGGAAGGGGAGGGGAGAGGGAAGGAGGTAAAGGGGGTGGATAGATTGAGAGAAGGAGGG
>JAWZYT010000383.1:32500-138930 GCA_034508575.1 Petrolisthes manimaculis | reverse complement strand
CTCTACCTTACTGCCTGGCTAATACGGTCATTATCCCCACGCCCCACCGCTACCATATTACATCCACCTTAATAATATGTTAATGAGCCCTATGTTAGCGTTGCACTGGTACTATGTTATAGCCACATTAATAATATGGAAATGAAGCCCAGCACCTATTCTGTGCCCCTTAGCATGTCAGGGTAGTGTCACTGAGCCACCACCCCAACCCCTTCTTCAACCTCGACTCCACTCCTCCTCTTTTGTCTCCCCATCCTCCTCCTCCTTTACCTCCCCCTCATCTCTGGCCTCTCCTCCTCCCCTGGTCTCTCCTCCTCTTCCATTGCATACCATCCTCCTCCTTTGCCTCCTCTCACCCTCCCTTGCTTTCCCTCCTCCCTTGGCTCCCCTCTCTCCCTTCCCTCCTCCCTTGGCTCCCCTCTCTTCCTTCCCTCCCTTCCTCCGCCCTTGCACGGCCCCTCCTCCTACCCTGGAGACCTGAAGGAGGGAGGGAGGGAGGGAGGAGCTGAAGACGTGAGAATAGGTGTTGGGGGAGTGGGAATGGAGAGCTGTGTGAAGGAGAATGAGAAGCTTAGTAGGGGGAAAGGAAGGGAGGACTGTGGGACTGTGTGATAAGGTATGAGGTGCTGAGGAAAGAAGGAGATAGGGACGAGGGGAGGTGGTCTGGGGATCTTGAAGGGGACCTGGGGAAGAGGGGGTTGGTGGGGAGCTGATGGAAGAGGTATGTGGAAGATTGAGCACCAAGGATAGGGAACTGGGAGGGGTTAATCAGGGGGGGCAACATTTCTTTACATACACACCAAATGACACAGAAATTAAGCCAAACTTTCGTCCACTTGTGTACTGTCTGTCTGCTCCTCTACTCTATACAGACACAGAAGAACTAAATTATTGCTATGATTCACGTTCATGGCCATTTTACGTCTAATGAAACGGGTCGCCTGGTGCGTTTTGTGACACTATAATTGTAACTCATAACTTTTTTTTCTCTAATTATATGCAGTTGCTCACGTTACCTGATGAGACCCAACCCTGTGGCCAGATCTTTCTAATTAATATTGAGGGTTTTTTTTTCACTTTTTTTCTCAACGTATTAGTCTATTCTTCCTCCACATTTTTTTTTACTCGTAGGATTTTTCTCATTCCTGTCGTCCCTTGGCTCTCTGTAATTTCACAGTACATTTTTATTTTGTATTCATATTTAATATAACACGGACTTAATTCCTGAGTAATTTTTTTTCTCCATAGCAAGTTTTAAATTCTTGCCATTCCTAAGTACTTATTTCCTCCCTTGACTCTTTCTCCTTCCCTAAATACCTCATTACATTTTTTATCATTCATTATCATTTCTTATCACTTCTGTCTTATTATCCTTACCTTGCTGCGTCACTATTTTCTTCGTTTTGATCTTAACACTTCTTTCCGTCCTTCTTGGTAATTTATTTTTTATTCCCAAGTGTTTTCTTTTTCATTTCCTGGCAGTTCTTACTTTCCACACCTTAGCAATTCCATCCTCCACTTTGTAGTTCTCCTCTCCAGTTCTTTGCTATTCCAGTATTATCCTTTCTTTCCTGCAAGGCATTTTCTCTTCCTTAAACATTTATATCCTTCTTTCCTTGAGATATCCTTTCCTTAGTACTTCCTTCTTCCATTTCTTGGCAAGTCTTCCTACACCTTAGCCTTTCCTTCCTGAACTTCTCACTCTCCTCCTCCTCCTCCTCTCCTCCTCCTCCTCCTCCTCCTCCTCCTCCTCCTCCCCTTTCTTACGTCCTCTTGTCCTCCAGATGAGAAGTGATGTCCCGCCTTTTCTCCCTCTATGCCTCGCTCTTTCTCTGACTAAGAATTCCTGTCTTACCCTCTGCTTTTGGCACCTCGTCTCCCGGTGGGTCCATATTCAAGTACAACGTCATCATAAAGTAAAAATTTAGTAGGTGTGAACTTTTGGATACCGGTGCTTGGTGGAATATGTTAATCATGTTGATAGTGTATTGATGTTTAGAATTACGAAATATAAACTACTGATTATATCTCGACTAGACATATTTTTCAGATCATCACGGAAAATAGTTCTGTTATTTTTAGTTCTATTTCTGTATTTAATCGGGGAATGTCACAAGTTATATATACACTATAATTCCTTCTAATTTTGGCGTGAAATTGACCCACTTTTACGTATGTGCTTATTTATGGTGCACCTTGGAGGAATCAGTAAACATACAGTTAAACATACAGTTAAACATACTCCCAGACGATTGATCTTGTCTGAAATATCATAACAGATTTCCAGAGTTTGCCAGCAGTGCAAATTCCCTCACTCATAACAGTTATCACCCTATATTGTATAACTGAACGAATGCCAGAGGTTTTTAATGACACAGAACCAAGGCGTATGATGATCTTCGCTGACTCGTATCATAAAATGACATACGAAAAGAGGCCACTTGGGATTTAAGATTTAGAAATGCCTTAACATTTTTAGTACCGTCACAGCAGATTCCCACTCCTTCCCCTCTCGATGTCTCTTCCCCTCTCGGTGTCTCTTCCCCTCTCGGTGTCTCTTCCCCTCTCGATGTCTCTTCCCCTCTCGGTGTCTCTTCCCCTCTCGATGTCTCTTCCCCTCTCGGTGTCTCTTCCCATACCATCTATTTTCTGCCCTTTCCTATAAATTCCTTTCATCTTTTTTTGTTTCTTTTTCTCTTTCTCGTTTTTACTCCTCCTTCATCTCTCCCTTTTTCATCCTGTTTTTTAAATTCCCCTTTATCACATCTTTCCACAAGAAATTCCACTTCACTCTTATCTCCCTCCCATGATTTTGATTCCTCTTTCCTTTAACCTTTTCATCTCTTTCCTTTCTAATCTTTCTTCTGGCATCTTCGTATCTCCTCCTGTTCACCTTTCAATCTCTTACCTATATTCTTCCAGCATCTTTTATTATCTCTCCCTTATCTCTTATCCTATCTCCTCCCCTTCTTTTTCTTATCTATTCCCATCACTTTGCTATCACCTCCTTCCATCTCTCCCTTATCTCTTATCCTATCTCCTCCCCTTCTTTTTCTTATCTATTCCCATTACTTTGCTATCACCTCCTTCCATCTGCGTCCATCCATCCTTCATAATCCCTTACCTTATCTCAGCAACTTTTCTCTCCTTTGCTCCATCATCCTGTCCCATTCTACTTCCATTATCATCAACCTTCCCTCCACCTCCATTAGTCTCTCTCTCTCTCTCTCCCTCTCTCTCTCTCTCTCTCTCTCTCTCTCTCTCTCTCTCTCTCTCTCTCTCTCTCTCTCTCTCTCTCTCTCTCTCTCTCAGTAATATATAATCGTAAATACATTATTATAAACATATGTAGGTATTAATATTTCATAAATCAAACCTAATATACTGCACATACACCTGAATAATATCTCTCTCGCTCTCTCTCTCTCTCTCTCTCTCTCTCTCTCTCTCTCTCTCTCTCTCTCTCTCTCTCTCTCTCTCTCTCTCTCTCTCTTTCTCTCTATCTGTATATCTATCTCTGTCGATGTGGCTGTCCCTTTACTGACCCTCCTCTTTGAGCTCTCCCTCACCCCCATCCATCATGCCTCTACCCTCCCCTCCTACTACCATCATCAGTCTCTTCTCTACCTTTCCCCTTCCCCACCCCCCCTCTCTCTCTCTCTCTCTCTCTCTCTCTCTCTCTCTCTCTCTCTCTCTCTCTCTCTCTCTCTCTCTCTCTCTCTCCTTTACCTACTCCTCCTGCCATCCCTTACTCGTTTAATAGTTCCTCGCTCCATAACTATATACCAGCTCCCCCCCCCCCAATCCCCCCCTCTCAGTGTAACCCCTTCCCCTCTTCTTTCACTTCCTTCCTTCGTTTCCCACACGGTTCCCTCTCCCCTTCTCCTCCATTCCTCTTCTTTTTCTTCTTCGATTTCCTTCCTTCTCTTTCTTCTATATTTCTACTTCTTCCAATATTCTAATCATCTCCTTATCCTTCTTCTCTTATTTTCCTTTTAATCATCGTTTCTGTTTTTCTATATTACTCTCTATATCTCACTTTCTCTCCTCCCTCCCCAATCCCATCCCATCCATATCTTTCTTTCCATCATAACCATCGATAATGCTCTCACTCCCTGTCTTCCAACCTTCACTCCCACCCACTTTCCTCCTTCTCTATCCTTATCCACAGTTATTTCTTGAGCAAACGGGTACTTTCCAATTACATAGAGATTCTTGCCGATAGTCTGCAAGTCTTCATATTATTATTATTATTATTATTATTATTATTATTATTATTATTATTATTATTATTATTATTATTATTATTATTATTATTGTTATTATTATTATTATTATTATTATTATTATTATTATTATTATTATTATTATTATTATTATTATTATTATTATTATTATTATTATTATTATTATTATTATTATTATTATTATTATTATTATTGTTATTGTTATTGTTATTGTTATTGTTATTGTTATTATTATTATTATTGTTATTGTTATTATTATTATTATTATTATTATTATTATTATTATTATTATTATTATTGGATTAACTAAAGTATGTATGTTTTTGTTTTAATTTTAAGCTCATCAGTGTTTCCCTTTGACGAGAAAATCTGTTTGTTACTAAGAGAAAAATATAAAAGTTAATAGCATTTGCTTCTCGTCTTATCTATATCCTCCTCCTCCTCCTCCTCCTCCTCCTCAGTAGCAGTACGATTGATACTTTTAAAATTAAACTCGATAAATACATGACGACAAAACCGAACCTAACTTTTTTTTTTTTTTTTTTTTTTAGATGTAAATAGATTATTGTATTCTTTTCACACTGTACTATAAAATTTCCTGTTCAGCTTATTTTTCTACTGCTGCACATGTGTTTCTTCCACCACTTTTTTCAGGCCGGATTTTACCGGAGGGAGAGGTGGGTGGGGAGGAGCCTTCCACTTTACTATCCTTTTCCTCAGACATGTAGAAACCATAGACGTAGAGTACTTACACAGGCAGCCTTGTGAGGCCCACCAGGGCTGTTGTTGCTTGTACCTCCTTTGTATTCCTTTGTATTCCTCCTCCTCCTCCTCCTCTTCTATGCCCTTGCTTTTGTAACACATTTCTCTACCTCGTTCTCTCCATCGTGTCACTTCCCTCCTTTCTTCCGTGACCCCCTTCTCTCTCCGTTGATCCCTTCCTCGATATTATCAAAATTTTAATCCATCCTTTCTCTCTTCTGCTTCCTATCCCTTGTCTTCCACTTCTACACCTTCCTTCTTACGTCTGTCAATATTGTATAATACTCTTCCTCTTCTCTCCTCGTTCGTTCGTTCCCTTTCTCATATGTCTCCTGTGCTATATCTCAACCAACGACTTCCTCTTAAGGGACCCTGTGATGTAGTCAGAAAATTGGAGATAAATGAGTCCTTCAAATATTGCCACGAAACATCACCTATATAGAAGGAGCTTGTTTCGTGGCATGGTCAGGTGGAATCAGAAGCCTCCAATTTTCAACACGATCACAGGGTCCTTAACATCAAGTATTGCTCTCCTCACTGAACCCTTCATTCCATCCATCGTACTGTAACCTTCAACCAACACTCCCTCTAATGCCTCGTAATTACATACTCCACCACACTCTCCTCCAGTATTTCTTTCAAGCTTCCTCTCCTCCTCCCTAGTACACACACACACACACACACACACACAGACACTCACACACACACACTCACACACACACACACACACACACACACACACACACATACACACACACACACACTCACACATAAACACACACACACACAGACCACACACACACACGATTCTCTCCTCTCTCCTCTCTCTCTCTCTCTCTCTCTGTCTCTTTACTTCAATGTATATATATATTTATCTATTTCCTTTTCCCACTCCATCTTTCCCTCCCCTCTCCCTCTTCACCCCTCCCCCTCCCTCCCCCCAGGGCCTCGTGTCGGGTGTGTCCACGGGTGCGGTGTAAGGTGAGGCGGAGTTGAGTCTCTTTCACCCACCCACCCAGGAGCAGCTGAAGGTTATTTTATGGCCCCCGGGGGTAATACAGGCAAGGGTGTCGCATATGAAGTAGACGACACACACACACACACACACACATACACACACACGCACACAACATTACACCACCACCACCTCCTCCCCTCATTCTTTCTCTTCCTCCTCCTCCTCCTCATTCTTTCTCTTCCACCTCTTCCTCCTCATTCTTTCTCTTCTCCTCATTCTTTCTCTTCTTCCTCCTGCTCATTCTTTCTCTTCCTCCTGCTCATTCCTCCTCCTCCTCTCTCCTCTCTCCTATTCCTCCTCATTTCTCCTCATCCTCCTTCTTTCTCCTATTCCTCCTCCTCCTCTTCCTCCTCCTCCTCCTACTCCTCCTCCCAGCCATGTCTCTGTTGTATGTGTTTTTGGAGAGAGAATTGTGTACAGTTCATATTAAAACAACCCACAACTCAGACCAGGCTGTTCAAACGAGGTAGTTGGGTAGCAAAAACCCAAAAATGCTACCTTAGTTGGAAAAGACAAACAAAAAAACAATACATAGTGATGATGATTTTATGTGTGTATCAAATATATGTATGTATATATGTATGTCTGTATATTTGTATGTGTGTATATGTGTGTCTGTCTATGTAAATCTCCCATGGTACGGGCCGGCAGGTCTTTGAGATACTAACTTTTCGTCGTAACTCTGTTTCACCATCGGGATATGGAAGGGGAAAAGTGTGAGTGGTGGGGTAAAGCCTGAAAGGGAAAGGAGTAGATAAAAACAGAGATAGAAATAGAAGTAAGTATAGAGATAGACAGATTAAGAGAGTGTGTGTGTGAGATTGAATGTAGCTGTGAGTGAATGTGGAAAGGAGGTTTGTCAGGGAAGAATTGTGAGGAAAGAGTTTGTGTAATGAACTAAGAGTAAAGAGGAAATGGTAGAGAGATGAAGCAATACATAACAGGACTGTGACATGTAGTATAGTATATAATATTATAGTAAATTAATATGGGAAAAAACAAGAGGAGAGGAAACCAGATTCGTAGGCTACAAAAAATACAAGAAATAATAAAATCATAGGAAAAATGTGTCGTGAAGATAGTAGGAGAAAATTAAGGCAATTTAAAGGAAAAGAAAGTGGAGAAGGAGGAGGAAAGAGAACAAAGGAGGGTTGTTGTAGAAAACAAAGGAAAGAGAGAGAGTAGAAGGGAGGCAGTTAAAAAGAAAATTAGTATAAAGGAATATAGATAAAAGCATTTACCTAAAGAGGAGGAGAATAAGTGGGAAGAGAATGCGAATGGGATGGAGGTAGAAAATGTAAAAGGGGATGCGAGGAAGTAGAGAGAAGAATGATGAAAGGAGAGGCTGAAGAAAAACAATAACATTAATAGCAGAAGGAGGAGATTGAAGAGGACGTGGTGAAATGATTACAATGAAACCTCCAGAGAGCTTTACATGATTAAACACTGAATCAAGTCTCTTTATTATAAGGCAATGGTTTTATAAGTCTTGATTATAATACACTAACAATGGTAGAGGGAAGGAAGGGAGTTTCAGATGCTTACCAGTAATTAAGTTATAGAAGAATAAATTTAGTTATTGTTCATTGGAAATATTTCTCACCAGCTTATACTAGCAATCACTATTTCAATTAGTGTTCGAAACAAGAGATGTGAATTAGTATTGTTTTATACTTAACGAATTATCATCGGTTTCCTTCCAGATAACCAGAGCTTAATTAATCACAACAATATTATTTTCATTATATAGAATTTTTTTAATATATAGAGAGTTATCTTATGTCGATGTCTGGCTTAAGGGGAGGGTACAGTTTCGACATTTTTAGAGATAATGATTCTCCAAACTATTCCAAGCAACAAGCCACCATTATTTTTATTCATTTTGGTTCTGTTTCCTGGCATACTTTGGAGGAATCAAGACACTCCAATGTAACAAAAGTATACTCTCCCCTTAATTTGGCTTAGTAAACAATAAAATGTACCCCAAATGCAAATAGATGAAATGAGAGTGGTCGTGTATAATCGCCAGGTTAAAACAATATATATATATATGAAATTCATTTGCGTTCTGACTGTTAAATCCTTTGATGAGTTTGCCACTGTATATCAAATCCTTTTCAAAAATCGGTTTTACTGAATTAAATATGCTTAGTTTATTTGTTTAGGATTGTCTTGTTTGTTTCATTTCGCAGTAGAGCAACGTGTGTTTGTGTGTGCATGTGTGTGTTTTTTATTTTTGTTGTGATTATCTATTATTTTCAGTTGATGAAGGCATATGTACAGTTGAGTTGCATAAAAGAACTAGAGCTTATGTTTATTGGGACTCAAAAGATCAACCAATATGATCTCTATAACCTTCGTGTATTACCGACGCGGTATTAAATAACTGGAGAAACTGAAGGAGGAAGGGATGTGTTTTGATTGAAAGGTATCTCGAACAGCATAGGCTAGAAGAAATGGTTACCTACAAATTCTCTCTCTCTCTCTCTCTCTCTCTCTCTCTCTCTCTCTCTCTCTCTCTCTCTCTATGTACAGTATGTATGTATCTATATATATCTCTCTATCTATCTATCTATCTATCTATCTATCTCTATCTATCTATCTATCTATCTATTTCACTGATCTGCCGCTTGGCGAATTATGCCCTTGAGCTTCCCTTTTTTCCTTATGGTAATCCCAGCGGTCTCTGTGTGTATTTTATCAAAGGGTCGAGCAGTATCCTGAAAAGCGTATATATGTGATATGGGAAAAGAAAAGTACCTTGTTGTTCTTTGGCCGAGGAGAATGGTCAGAGGGAGGAGTGGGGGGGGGAGGAAGAAGAGGAGAAGACTTCGATGCAGAAGATGAAGAAGAAGAAGAAAGTGACGAAGACGACGACGGAGAAGAAACAAAAGAGAAGCAAAAGAATAAGACGAAAAAGGAGAGGGTAAGATGTCAAGGAAACAGAAAAAGTACAAGGAAATAAAAGAAAAATCAAGTGAAGAAGAAGAAGAAAAGAAAAAGAAAAATAAGACGACGAAGAGGGGTAGGAAGAAGTTGAAGGACAAACAACAATATAGGAGAGAAGAATAAGAAAGAATAAGAAAGGAAACTGGAGGGAAATAAATAAAACATCACTACAGGAGAAACATAACAGGAAACTGGAGGAGAAAAATAAATGTTTGGAAGATAATGGAAGAAATTGGAAGAAAAAACAATATATATGAATGGAAGAAAAAAAGAAAGGAAACTGAAGGAAAAATAATATGAATGGAAGTAAAAAAAAAAAAGGAAACTGAAGGAAAAATAATATGAATGGAAGATAAAATAATGGAAACTGAAGGAAAAAATAATATGAATGGAAGTAAAATAAATGGAAACTGAAGGAAAAATAATATGAATGGAAGTAAAATAAAAATGGAAAATGAATGAAAAATAATATAAATGGAAGTAAAATAAAAATGGAAACTGAAGGGAAAAATGTATATGGTTGTAAGATAAAGGAAGAAAGACAGAAAGGATACCGGAGGGAAAACCTTGGCATAGAAAAGAATGGAAAGAGAGGGAAGTAGACAGAAAAAAGTAAAAAAAAAGTAAAAAAAAAAAAAAAATTGTAGCCGTAGAGAAAGTGCACATGCATGAGAGAAGAGAAAAGAAACGGATTTGGATGGGAAACTTGGATGGCGGGGGGCAGGACGAAGAGAAAGATTGGGAGAGGAGTATGGTGGTATTTATTTCCCTGGGCGAGGATAGAAACAAAAGGGAAAGGGAGGGGCTAGGATGAAGATGCATAGAAATAGAAGGAGAAGAGAAGGGATATATAGGGAGAAGATGAATATATATAGAAGGAGAGAGAAGGGAGCTATAGGGAGAAAATGCATAGAAAGAGAAGGGAGCTAGGGAGAGGAAGGAGAGACAGAAGAAGTAGAGAATGGAGGGACTAGGGAAAAGATCCATAGAAAGATAAGGGAAGAGAAGGGAGGGGCTAGGAAAAAGATGCATAGATATAGAAGGGAAGGGAAGGGAGCTAGAGAGAGGAAACACAGAAAGAGAAGAGGAAAAGAAGAGGGAGAGGAAACACATAAACAGAAGAGAAAGGAGCCAGGAAGAGGAAACAGAGAAACGAAAGAGAAGGAAGGAGAGGAAGAGAAGAGAGGATACAGCGTAGAAACGGAAGAGAAGGAGGAGAGGAAGAGAAGAGAAAGAGAGATAGGATGCAGTGTAGAAACAGAAGAAAAAGGGAAGAACCTGGAGAGAAAACATAGACATAGAAGAAGAAGGGGCCAGGGAGAGAAAGCACAGAAAGAGAAAGGAAGGGAGAGGATGGTACAGGGGAAAATATCGTTGCTGGCTGAGACGGAGAAGAAGATTGGCAGTGTTAGCAAAGGCGGCAAGGGGAAGGGGAGAAAGAAGAGAGGTAGGTGGAGGCACAAACAAACAGACAGACAGACAGACAGACAGACAGGTAGACTGGGACAGATAGACAGGTAGACCGTGACAATTATTAAATATACAAGTAGACAGAGACAGGTAAAGGCACAAACAGACAGACAAACAGATAGATGCACAAACAGACCAATTGATAGAGAAACAGATACACAAACAGACCTATTGACAGAGAAACAGATAGCCAGACAGATATATATATATAGATTGATAGACAGACTGGATCAGACAGCCAGCCAGACAGGATCAGACTGAGAGACAAACCTCCATCCATGTGAGAGATAACAGCAGCTTCCTAGAGAGAGAAAAGCAAAACATAAAGGTGGAAATACATGCAGAAGACTGGCAGACACATACCTATACAGAGATACAAGCTGTCACACAAATATATATACATACAAACAGAGATGCAAGCAGTCACACATATTGCTACATACAAACAGATGTAAGCAGCCCCACAAACGTACATACATACAAACAGATGCAAGTAGTCACACAAATATATATATACATGCAAACAGAGATGCAAGCAGCCCCACACACATACAAACATACATACAGAGATACAAGCAGCCACACAAACATACATACACCCTGTACATACAAACAGAGATGCAAGCAGTTATACAAACATAATATACAAACAAATAGGCAGACATACAGCTGGCCAGGATGGAGATAACAATAGATAGTAAAGAAAAACGAATAGCATCATGACAATCCGATATATGAAGAAGTATATGGAACGCCTAAAGGAAATTACTTCATAGAGATCTTTCTTCCTTTAACATCAACCCGGATTAAGATTTTTTTTTCTTTGGCTTATTATTATATATTTTCTCTACTAATTCCTGGCAAATATAATCCACCAAGTAAAAAACCCTGACTTTCAGATGGCTATGTTGACTGAATAGTATTTGTTCTTCTCGTGTTGTGTCATACGATTTCATTCAGTCAGATTTATGAATGACAGACGATTTTATTTTGATGAGAGTAACCCACCAATACGAGAGGAGTAATAACTATCTCCAGAAATTTTGATATAGGCGAAGATAAGCTAATATCACCGTAGCCAGATGACTAGTAAGGGTTGGACAAGTTAGTGTGGTCTGGTGAGTGAGGGGAGAAGTCCAGTGAGGCGAGATGGTTATGGGATGCGACCACATGCTGACTTCCTCGAATACAGACTCGTACGGGAGAAATAAAAGTGGAGAGAGATGCTGTCATATCTATCTTGACACAATAGTACCTCCACACTAAACTTTCACTATAGTAGAACTGGCCTATAATAAAAAAATTCTCGTGAGCACAGAGTATTTATTATAAGAGTAATGCAGGAGAAAGTGACTTGTTCTTGAAATAGTAAGGGTTAGTGTATGCTTACTGTATAACAATGTGTACGGTTGGCTACAGAAACTCATACAAACAATAAAATTATTGGTTAGAGACGTCAAGATCCTGGAAATACGACTAGGGAATTCATAGCAAAAAGTGACCCCGTGATTACATAATATAAATCCTTATTAATTTAAACTGATTTTGTTGTAGTATTATGGTACTATGTTGTATGTTAAATCTCAAAGCCATGAGCGTGGGTTCGAATTTTTATGGCCTGTAGTATAAACATTTCACGTAAACTGCAGCGTTATACGACCAAAGAATAATTACACCACTGTTGAAAAATACCAAAAACATGGGCTGGTGTCGTTTATAAAAAAATGTATATACATGACTGGCACTGGGAAAAGATAGAAATGCCGAAACGGAAATATGCAGAGAAAGTTGCAGGATTGAAGAATGTTTTCGGACGAGACTGGAGCCGCTGGGGAAAGTTTTCGGGTGGACGAAGGCAAACTATCTGGCCTCATAAAACTGCTTTCAGGGAAAACGGCCAAAAACTTTTGAGTGGCGAAAAGTAGCCACTGCCGCCAGTAGACTAAAAGAAGACAGAAAGAAAAATGTGGATAGAGGAGAGATTGACAGACGGCAATGTATGAAGGAGACGACAGCAAGAGTAAATAAGGTGGAGAAAGTATACAACAGGAAAAGGGAAGCATTGCAGAACTATATAAGAAAGGTATATGGTCTTGAGAACTATAGACTGCGGTTCACATAATACTTCGGCTAACCCAAGTATACCTGAGAGGAATTGAAGATGGCACTGAGAACAGGAAATATCTGAAGAAGGAAGAAAAGGGAAGGGAGTGGTATATGTAACTTGAGGGATACTGCTTCCTTCTAACTATGTCAGGCAACAGCTTATTATATCAATTCACGAGTGAGGACCCATTTTCTAGCATAAATTGGATGAATCAGTTAAATCTATTAAATCTATTAAATTTTACCCTTCAACCAATGGCTCCCTGAAAATAAATATTGTTGGGAAAATAAAAACTTTTGTCCCTGCCCTCTACCAACCATCCAGGAAAGGTCAGGACAAGGAATTAAGGTCAACAGCCAACCAATTTGCTTCAATGACTGCACATTACGGAACATAGCCGCCCAAAATTGAGAAGTACAGGGTGATAGGTGGAATGTTGTGTGGAATGTTGTGAAATAGAAAGATAGATATAGAAAGAATGAGGGAGCTATATATTGAGATAGATAAATAATAACCTGTACAGATGATAGAAAAATATATCATACTACTTGAAAATAGAACAAGAACAGAGATAGAAAGGCATAAACTGCGTCACCTAAAATGGAGAAAGACGGAGAGAAGAGGAGGTTGGGAACAGACAAATAAGGAAGGACATTTCAAATTAAGAAATGGCACAGAGAGAAATCCTGGAGAATTGGAGGAGGCACACCAGACGAACTGACGTGGAGGAGAGAGAGAGAGAGAGAGAGAGATGAGGCGAGAGAGAGAGAGAGAGAGAGGAGAGAGAGAGAGAGAGAGAGAGAGACTGTTTGCCATTGTGTGAAGCTCAGAGAGAATACTTGATACTGTGTGAGATGAGGTAAAGAGGAATTTATATAATATGTGAAAATGAAGGTTTAAGAGAGAGAGAGAGAGAGAGAGAGAGAGAGAGGAGAGAGAGAGAGAGAGAGAGAGAGAGAGAGAGAGAGAGAGAGAGAGAGAGAGAGAGGAGAGAGAGAGAGACGGTGTTAGTGACTTTAGAGAGAGATAAGTGTGTTAGGAGGACGAGGCAAGTATTTAATGGATGAAAACGTAATGCAAATGAAAGTGTGAGAAACAGAACATAATAAAACAAAAATTAGGTGTCCAAAGCTGAAGATTAAACGCACTACTACGTCAATATTTTCCTTTTAATCATTATTTGGTCATGTTTATTTATTGAAAGATGTAAACCAATAGTCATACTTATTTAAAAGTATATTGTATACTAGATGCGAAAAGTTACTCATCTATGAAACACACTAATGTTTAAGGTGTTATTATGTCACTCTTAAGGGAGTAGTATACTGTTGGTAGATCTGGAGCAACTGATTCCTTCAAACTACTCCAGGCAACAGGCCACCATTAATTTTGTTATTGTGGTCCTGTTTCCTGGTATACTTTGGAGGAATCGAGGCACTCCAATGTCCCAAAAGTATACTATAACCGAGTGTTGTGTTGTGTTGTGTGGAGAAAGTTTACAGAGGGGCATTGGATCTGTCCTTGTGTGTGTGTGTGTGTGTGTTTGTGTTTGTGTGTGTGTGTGTTTGTGAGTGTGTGTGTGTGTGTTACATCAACAAGTTTCAGACGACCTGTTGATGCTGGTAATACAAGAGAGAGAGAGAGAGAGAGAGAGAGAGAGAGAGAGAGAGAGAGAGAGAGAGAGAGAGAGAGAGAGAGTTAAGCAGACATAGTAAGCCTCCTTTATAATTATACACGTACGGTACATAACATACAGCAATACAAACCACAACTTAGTACTCAATTATGTATATATATTATGTATATGTATGAAGTTGTGTATGTATGTATGTATGTATGTATGTATGAAGTTCTGTATGTATGTATGAATGAAGTTGTGTATGTATGTATGTATGAAGTTATATATGTATACATTGTACAGTATGTATGAGGGTGAACACTGAAGGCCAGAGCGGTTGATAAGTGCCACTGGGTGTCAGATGAAGACACAACAACAACAACAACACACAAAGAAAGTAGAGTCAAGGAGAGAGAGAGCCTCAAGGGTATCGTGTGTGTGTGTGTGGAGGGGAGAGAGAGAGAGAGAGAGAGAGAGAGAGAGAGAGAGAGAGAGAAAGAGAGAAAGATAGAGATGCATGATAGAGGAGGCTTTGTGACCTTCCCCTTCCACGTCCATTCTTATTCCTCTTCTCACTCCTCTTCTTACTGTTTATATACATGGGTTTTCCTTTACCTCCAGCCATAACAATATTAAATTTTCATGAGGTTTGTATTTATACCTAAACTGAAAAAAAAAAAAAAAAATGCTACTTTTTCAACCTGTACAGTTCATATTATCTCTCGAGTTGTCCTAAAACCATTTGTCCATATAATATGTCCTGAGGGTCTGAGTTCAGTCACTCGGATATATTTCCACCTTCCATCAAGAGAGTCAAATTGTGGAGTGAGAATGTTTTTAAACCAGTCTTTTTTTTCCACCCGGTTAGTGCAGGTTTCTGTTCCTGTCACCACTTGACACTATGTCCATCCTCACACACCCAGTCCTCGTCCCCACACACCCAGTCCTCATCCTCACACACCCAGTCCTCATCCTCACACACCCTGTCCTCATCCTCACACACCCAGTCCTCATCCTCACACACCCTTCCTCACTACCCGTTATCTTCATATACCCATTTATCATTCTCACATGACTTCTTCGCTACACATTATCACCACACACCCTATTCACATCATATTACCTCCTCTCCTCACTACACACTATCCTGGCACACCCTACCATCACCCTCATACCCATGTCTTCACTACACTACAAACTATCCCCAAACACCCTATCCACACCCTCACACACCCTATCCACACCCTCACATCACCATTCCTCACTGCACACTATCCTCACACACTATATTCACACTCTCATTTCTTTATTCACTACACACTTTTTACACCCTTACACCCCTCTCGTCGCTACACTCTCTCCACACTGTCAGTACTCTTTTGTCATGTAGTTTTATATATATAGCCTGTGCGTTATTTTTCACAGTGTAATCTCCCTCTCATCACTCAATCTGTCACCCTCTATATATTTCTTACATTTCTGACTCCCATCTGTTTTTTTGTTTTTTTGTATAATCTTATTTCCACTTCCTATTCCATTTCACTCTCATCCCACTTTTTGGTTCATATTACTCGAATTTGGGGCGCGGTTCTCCTTTACCCTCCCGCCTCGGTTTTTCCATGTGTGCTCTCTCTTTTTTACCAGGTTCTATTTTGTGAACCCATTTCAACACCTCCGCCTCCCATCTCGTGTTTCCCACCATCTCTCTTTCTCTCTCTCTCACACACACACATACATGTATAACCTTCACTTTCACCCTCTCTCTCTCTCTCTCTCTCAGTTCCCTGCATATACAATTTCTCTCTCGCCCTTTCTTCCTCACGTGTTTCTCATACACATATTTGCTTTCGCTCTCGTCCTCCTTCCCTCCCTTCACTCACCTCAGTTCTTTTCTTATTCCCTCACTCTCTATCTCACTTGCACATATACTCTTTCCTTCTCCCCCTCACCTTCCCCCTCCTCTCTTACCTCCCGTTCACTATACTATATCCAGTTCTCCTCCTTAAATACACGTGCACACGGAAGAACACACGATATTCCTTACACACACATATACACACTCTCTATCAATCTATCCCACACACACACACACACACTCTCTATCAATCTATCCCCCCCACACACACACATTCTCTATCAATCTATCCCACACACACATACACACACTCTCTATCAATCTATCCCACACACACACACATACACATATCTACACTTTCCTTCTCTCCCCACCCCAGATCTCTCTCCCCCTCTCAATTTTTGCCCCCATGGTTTCTAGTTTCTGAGTTTCTATATTACGAAAAGAAGAAAGATTGGTGAGTGAACTGAGAAAATTGGTTCTTTTATCTATCCTGCCGTCTGGTTCGATGGGAATGATTGATTGATTGATTGGCTGAAAAATGAGATAAATTAATAACAGTGCAAAAGCTAGGCTGAGATATACAGTAGTGTTGATTGACTGAAAACAAAAAAAAATAATGACAGAGCAGCACCTAAGTAAATTTGAGATGTAGAGATAATTATACAACCATTTGAAAATTTAATTACCGTATATACCGGTAGGCCAATATCTAAAAAAAAAACAAGAATGAGAAATAGAGGAAAGGGATCAAGAGATGAAGGTGACCCACATTGGACTGAAGGGGCGTCATTGTCAGTAGCAGTGAGTACCCATCTGAATATCATGGTAGACTGACCTTAGCTGACGGCTGATGGAACGTGTATATTAGTGCATGGGGTGAACACTTATTTACTACGTTAACTGGTATAGATGTCAAAGATTGGGATACCCTTAACACATAAACGGTCCCTATAGGTATGGTATGAGGAAAAACATCCTTCCCTTCCCCTACCGTGTTAAAACTTCAAACTCTATAGACCGTGTAAACCGGAGAGGAAACTCAGATAAATATTATATTCATGGTTGAGTAAGTGCCGTTGCCTTCAGTCTTACACCATCAGCGATTTAAGACCTCTTCATTTTCAGTGCCTGGGATGGGAGGCTGGCACAGAATTGCCCACCCAGCTGTGCATGTGTAATTGCTTCTATACGTTATGTGTATACATGTACGTACGTATGGTGTATATATATATATATATATATATATATATATATATATATATATATATAGTGTGTGTGTTCATGATTGTCTGTGTGTATTCATACGATTTGAAAAATTTCATAAGGTTTCCAAGCAGGATGAAAAATACAATACGATACTATGAACAAGAGAGGAGATAAGAAAGTCTGAGAAGAGGGTTGCAGAGAGCCTTCAGGGGGCGATTGGGAGTGGACAAAGGCGTGAGATAGAGTGGGGCAGGGAGATTGAGGGTGTTCAAGGGCACCTCTCACAGTGGCCACGGAGGAGGAGGAGAAGAAAGAGGAGGAGAAGGAGGAAGAGGAAGAAGGAGCAGGAGCAGGAGGAAGAGGAGGAGGAGGAGGAGGAAGGAGACGATAAGGAACTGGAGAATAACTATATGCTTATTAAGAGAAATAAGAATAAAATTCCATAAAAATTATAAAAACAAGAAACCAGAGTAGAACTAAATGGGGAATAGAGAGAGAAACAATGAACAAGGAATAATTTAATGACTGGAGATATAGAAACAAAGAATAGAATAGAACGGCAAGAAAAAGGTGAAAAAGATGGTGAGGAGAGAAGGTGTGTTGAATGGCAGGACTGAGAGTAATCACGGGTCCGTCTGAGTGTTATGGGATGCAGTGGTAAGTGCTGGCCTGAGAGTTTCCGTGAGGGTAGAGAGGGGTGGGTGAATTTACGTGAGAGTGAAGGAGAGTGGATTTGCTAAGGTGGTTTGGTTTGACCAGCTGGAGGAGAGTGATTCTTAGGAGACGGGAGTGAGTCTGAGAAAATATTTTAACGTGTACATGTGAAATAAAGTGACTGATGTACAGTAGTATATACAATTTGTAAATATGTGTGTCTCAACTCGTGTCTTTCCTATACGAGAGAAAGAGTGCTTGTCCTTGTTGTTCAGAGTTTAACTTGACACTGACGAAATATATTATATGAGAAATGTGCTATCATTTTTATTTTTAGATAATTTCCTCTTTCACGAACCATTTATGTGGACGTGACATGAAGAGAGTTAAGGGTTTTATTCCGTCTTCTTTCCCAACACAGCATCCAGGAAGTAACCTAGCCCTTGCCCTTGTCCTTGTTGGTGCCTTGGCTGTAAAGGACGTGTGTTTCCAAGTCTGCCTGGATATATATAGGGTGCAAGGGGAGCGTGGGAGAATTAATTTGGTGTGGCGGAGTGAGACTGTCAAAGGAACCAACGCCTGACACACACGAAAAAGTCAGCTGTATAAATGGGAGAAGATGGAGTGTGCGTGTGAATGGCGACAAAGGTAATGATTGCACAAAAAAGGCGCACACACACACACACACTCACACACACATACATACATACATACATACATACACACGTCCAAAGGGGAATAGAAATAAGCCCGTGAATAAACATGAGAGGAACAGATAACGTGAAATGATATGCGAAATAAACAAACACCTGAGTACTCCATGCATATGATAACAGCTCGTCCTGTATGTATCACACGTACAATTTGAACTTTCACGGAATAATACCTGTTTCCCGAGTGTCAACAAACATTATTCCGGCTAATTTATGCGGGGAAACTACTTCTGCATTTAAGCAACTTCAGATTTTGTTGTGACGAGAACTGTATATAGTGTAGTATACCCAAACCAGTTTCATTCCTAATCTAAACATAAAACACAGATAATAAACACGTCAACCCACATAAATTTTCCTCCTCGTATATATATATTTTTATGTATGTTATGATAAGTAAGGTACGCGGGACCAACACACTATGTGATGGTGAGTATTATTAAAGAATTACACGGGGATTTAGTCTTCATCTCTGTAGCTGACTGATATCGTTATAACTGTGTGTATCGAAAGGGAAAAGGGAGGTTCTGAGGTTTGTAAAAAAAGTGTGCAAAAGGGTAAAAGGGAAAGTCTGTGTGTGTGTGTGTGTGTGTGTGTGTGTGTGCAGCAAGTTAGTAATTGGAAGGACTGGTGAGTGGATGTGTGTATAGGAGCTATATATGTGTATGTGCGTGTACATGTGTGTATTCGTACGTTTATGTGTGTGTGCTTTCAGTCGGACGAGTGGGTTGTAGGAGCGAGACAATGTGTGTGTGTGTGTCTGTGTTCCGTGTAGTCAGGTCTTATGTGTCTAGTGTGTGTGTGTGTGTGTGTGTGTGCAGGTGATGCATAGTCTACACTTGCGCTTGTATGCATCTTCCAGTGTATGTGTGTGTATAGGGAGAAGCTGAGAAGGAAAAACCAACGAGAGAGAGAGAAAGAGAGAGAGAGAGAGAGAGAGAGAGAGAGAGAGAGAGAGAGAGAGAGAGAGAGAGAGAGAGAGTGAGAGTGAGAGTGAGAGAGAGAATGACCCCAAACACAAACCAGCGTGTTGTCTACAAAGCCTGTAGTCCAAGCCTCCTGTTGGTGTGCAGTGGTGTGTGGGGCTAGGCTATATATGGATGTGTGTACCCGAGTGTTCTTCTCTTGAGTCTGCCTCTAATATTCGTGGCCTCGTCATATTGATACTGTATAACCTTAATATTCGTGGTCTCTCTCTCTCTGTCTCTCTCTCTCTCTCTCTCTCTCTCTCTCTCTCTCTCTGTATAGTTTTAATATTTGTCCACAGGTAATATTCGTGTTATTAAAGTATTGTATCTGTATATAGTTAAATTATTCATGACCTCGTAAAATTTGTGTACTCGTATTATTCGTGGTACGGTAATAAAATATTCGTGCATTCATAATATTAACGTACTTGTAATATTCGTCTCCTCATAATATTGGCGTCTGCAATAAAATATTATTACTACTAGCAATATTACTGACCTTTTCAACATCTCAAATATTTGTCGCTGTGTGTGTGTGTGTGTGTGTATGAGTCTCGTGTTTATGATATGAAATTTTAGACGAATGCTTAACTCAACATTGCCCAACCATATTTAATTCCCCTGATATTTTTTTTAATGGACTTCTTACTTCAATATTTGTAAACGGATTACTTACTTCACTTTCTGCTGTTTTTTTTTTTCCTCTTCCCAACACTTCACCCGCCTCACTCAGCCCCAGCAGCACCTCCCAGCCAGCCAGTCACCCAGCCAGTCACCCAGCCTTCCCTCCAGCCCTGTGTGACCAGCGTTCATAAAAGCTGTGCCGAGGTGGGTGAAGGGTGAAAAAAAAGTCGGTCCGCTTGCAGGGAATGTGTGGGAAAAGTTAATACACGAAGCCACGGCAATATTGAAAGGACAAAGTACTGTACAGGCGGCTCTCTCTCTCTCTCTCTCTCTCTCTCTCTCTCTCTCTCTCTCTCTCTCTCTCTCATATATTTTTCTAGTATTCTTTCTTTATTATTCTATCATACTCTCCGCACATACTCGTTGCAACTCGCAGTTATTAAACATGTAAACACAAAATATATTATGCACATAGTTGGGTGTAGAACTCATACAGGTAGTCATGTGAGAGAATACTAACAACACACACACACACACACACACACACACACACACACACACACACACACACACATACACACACACACACACACACACACACACACATACACACACACACACACACACAAATGTACACTACTTACGCGCGTACATTCATATGCACTGGACATACCTCAAGCCCTAAGTAACATACACAATCCAAACACAAATGCATTACACGTATACTGGACATTTACCATTAAGCATACATTAAGTAGACACAGGCCACCAACACACATACACAGGCATACACAGAGGCACACAGAGGACACCAACACACATACACAGACATACACATAAGCAAACACAGGGCATTAACACCAACACACACACAGACTCATACATACATACACCTTACAGTTAAAAAGGAAAGTGTGTTGATTTAGTCAGAGCTGGAGAAGAAGCCAGCCCCGTGTACACAAGGCAACGGGAAACGGGTTACATAAGGAGGAAGGAGTTAGGAATATCACGGTCAGAACATATGTCCGGTTAACTTAAGTGCTACACCACACAACTTGGTGGCCAGAAATTCCCTGACAACGACCTCGCTTATTTTCTCCCTTCCTACTTATATATACACCTCCTTTTGCACTGAATCAGAGTGAGTGTTTAGGTTAGGTTAGCTTAGGTTAGGTTAGCTTTTTAGGTTATACGGTAGGTTGGGTTAGTTTTGTTTTCCATCCGTTATAATCGCGTCTATAGCTAGTTTATTCAAAAGTTGTTATTCTATCTTTTTCATTATTGATGTGTTATTTGTAATTTGACTGCAGTAGATGTCTATAATTTTCCAGTTAGTTAGTTAGATATTGGGGTTTAATTATCTCCTATCGACCACATATTGTAGACGGTGTATCTTAAAGGGGAAGTGAATTCAGAGTGTGTGTATGTAAGTGCGTGGGTGTGTCAACAGGTATGCATGCATGTGGGGAAGGGTGTTTGTTTGTGTCGTGTCTATAAACATATTTTTTTTTACTCAGACCATTTTTTTCATCTTCTCAGTACTGACGTGTATATGTGTAACCTTTAATATTCCTGCCTAGGGAGAGTCACGTTGCCTATTCACATGTTGTACCTTTTCCTTCTCCCCACCACCATCACAACAACAACAACAAGGTCTGTGTAAAGGGGATCGCTGAATATGAATATAAATAAATGAATGAAACTACCAGACACCCTCCATTATCCCGAGGCAATGTTTACTGTTATCATCTGTCGTACAGGCTAGTATTTATTTCCAGAAACACGTTGTCAAAATACTTATCTTAACTACTGTACACATGCTCACGTCACTCGATGCTCAATATTTCACCCCGGAAAACTGGGCCAACATTTTGCCCGTGAGTCATCTGGTCATGAATATGCAAGTGAGTAGGAACGACACATTTGTTTTGTATCTAGGTAATGTGGAGATAACAGAGAGCATTGTCATCCACCAACACAACATAAAAAGAGCTCATTAAAAACGCATTTAGAGAGAGAAAAATTCGACGTGCTCCTGGATTTAAGCCATTGTGGGTCAGCCAGCGTTGTGTGTGTGTGTGTGTGTGTGTGTGCGAGTGGGAGTGAAGCCCCCACATTCGTGTTGATGGTGGTATTAACCAAAGCACGTAAAACTTAATCGTAAAAAATGAGTTCAGGGATTGTTGTGGCATTATTCTGCTCCACTGTGTTGCTTTTGAATCATTGTTGTTCAATGATTCAACAGATATATACCTACCTTGTCAGATGTTTTATTTCAGCTTCGGTAAAGAAGAGGTTGTGCTTTGTTATGACTAACATATGGTAACTCCAAAATGGTACATACCATTGGTTCATTTGTGGCTATAGAGGATTATGTTATATATTCCAATGAGTTGTGGAATACAGTTCGTGATTATATATTTACAACTGGATGTGCTTGTCAATAGGGAATGTGTTTGTCGATAATGAATTATCTGTCCTCTCTGAACCTTGGTGCCTTTAACACCTTTACCTTCTATAAGTATGTTTCAGTAGCCAAGTAATAATATGCAATGAAATTATATTTTTATTGGAAAATTGATAATATAAAAACGTCTCTGGAATGCGAACAGACCGAAAGATTTTTGATAAACAATCTTGTGCATTTACCAGCAGTGGTAGTGTTGTGTTCAAACTACTCTATCACCATTGAATGAATTGTGTTCCTCTCGTTATAATTATGTGGACCAATCTTTACGCATTATCATTCAGCCTCAAGCTGGACAATAAATCGTTACACACCTTACACCTTGTTTACATTCTCGTATATCACCCAGAGGAATTTTGATAAGGTGTGTACTAACTCTATCCTCTTTAAGATAACTAAAACCCTCCTGTGGTCAATAAGGAAAAGCTCTTGTAAATGAATTGAGGAGTTACTGATTCCTTCATACTATACCAGGAAACAGACTACATCAATGTTATTAGTTAGTAGAGGATCGATCTGTTTCGTGGTAAAGTTTGGAGGAATTAGTAGCCCTCTAAAGTACCCATAAGACAACATCCCCTTAAAAGTAGTAACGAGAAGATTTAATATAGATAAGAATATACACAGTTCATCAACCTTTCCTTTCGGGAGTCAAGTTCACGTAAATATCACGTGTTGACTCGAGATAACCTGTGAGTGTTAAAATTTTAGTTCACGATTTTTCTTTAATAAAAACGTTACATGGAAAAGTGAACTACTATCTTTGGGAACTTTCTGGAAAAAATAAACAACTAAAAAACACAAATACTTTCGAGGTGAATGTTCTGAATACACAAACGAAACAGGAGGGGAGTAAATGGAGTGCTATTACTCCCATGATGAAGATAATCGGATATGTAATGGAATATAATGACCTCACGAGCTCAAGTGAATATTCTGTAGCACCAAAAAGTATGAAACATTTTTACACTGCTTTTATTTTACCACATGGAGGACTTGGAATTTACGTTTAAGGTCCTTGTAATCGTGTATGAAAATTGGAGGCTTTTGATTCCTCCTGACCATGCCACGAAACAAGCTCCGTCCATATAAATGTGTTTCGTGATATTATTTAAAGGGCTGACTTTTCTCCAATATTCTGATTACATCACAGGGTCCCTTAAATGAATTGTAGACACTTATTATTATTATTATTAAAAATAGACCAGAGACACAAAGCTGGGAGAGAATGCAAGCATTCTATCAATATTCTTTTGTGATATTATTGCCTTTAATTTGAGGTCGGGGTTTTATTTATTTTTTATTTACAGAAACGCGGGACGATTTGGTTTTATGCCTGAATACACGTACAGACAATCAGAGTGAATACATTTGATTGATTAACCACTTACTTCTCAATGTAATGTTGAACCCTAATAATTCTGAATGGTTTTATTCATTTGAGGAGACACCACTGGTATTCAAAAGCAAAAACCACGATGACAACAGGGAGGAATATGATTGTGTTTTGGGATGAGTGTGGTGAAGTGAATTCAGTACGACAAAGTTTACAAGAACAAAAATGCAAGAAAATGCGTTAGCAGTGAAATCCTCCTACCTTAGAGAGCGAAGCAGCTGGCGTCTGTTAAATACCCGGAAAGATAAAATCAAGCGTAGGAATCTAATTACAGCCAACAAAGAGCTCAGTAATAGAAAGTAAATGATGGATCTGGTGCTTGGTATATCTGACTTCCACACGCTACCTTCATTACTGTACTTTTTTTTTTTTTTTTTTTTTTTTTCTGACGGTCATGCCATTCTTTAACTCTTGAATATATAGAGGTTAATTTTTCCCATGGCATTATATTAAATAGCTGTCTTGTGTTACTTCAAACATATTATGCAAACGTAATGTTGGTTGTAGAGCTTATTGATAGAAATATTTGGTTTTATTTTTGAAGGTCAGGACTGTATTCCACCGACAAAAAAAAAAAAAATAAAAAAAAATGATAAAGTAAAAAAAAACAAAAAAAACATGATGGTTGAACTTGCAGTGTGTGAATAACTGGTACAAGCTTTGGAGCGTGGCCTCGCCGTTGTCACAAGCCCTGGAACCTGGTTTGGTGCTCAGCCAGCCAGTCTTATTTTCAGTCCAGTTGTGTGCGAGGTGTTTCTTCTAAAGTAATTTGTCAGTGGAGTCAGCAATACACTGTAAGTAACACTAGGGCACGACTGGTTGTGTTCACCAGCCGTTGGTCGTTTCCTGTTATAGATAAGATTTTCCTTTTTGATAAATCGATAACATTTAGTTGGTTCATACGCATTAATACATACATGTACTGTATATGCCACACAACATTTAGTGTACTACTCTTTCTACTTCATTATTTTTCTGATACACAAATTGGAAAATACAATGCAATAGAAAATACAACGAACCCATGCATTGCCCTCATTTACAGAGCTTTCCTTGCAGGTAAAAATTTAACCCCAAGTTCATTTTCTAATTCCACCTCAAGTTTTGCCAAGTAGAAAAACTTTGAGGTGATTATCCTAACCAAGGAGGGGAGTCAAGGAGATAATGAAGACGTGTCACCGCCATGGGCCAATATTTTTCAGTTAGACAGGGTGGAGGTGGAGGTGGAGGTGGCGGTGGAGGTGGAGGTGGAGGTGGAGGTGGAGGTGGAGGTGGTGGTGGCGTGTCGCGTGGTAGTGTGGCAGTCCAGACCTTCTCGTTAATAAGGACAGCCTAACTTAGTGTCTGCAGAGGCCCTTTCGAAAGTCCCCTGCTACTGTGTGTGTGTGTGTGTGTGTGTGTGTGTGTGTGTGTGTGTGTGTGTGTGTGTGTGGTGTGTGTGTGTGTGTGTGTCCTCTATGTCTCTCATTCTCTATCCTTGTTTCTCTTTTTTAGTCTCAATCTCTCTTTAGTTCTTAAATTTAGTCTTCATCTTTATCTTGTTATATATTTCTTTTATCTTTTTACCCGTGTCTGTGTGTCAATCTACCTATATGTCTATAGGCCCATATCTATATATTCCTCTTCCTCTGTTCGTATATATCATTCAGTTAAATTATCTGTCTATCTATCTCGGTATGATATTGATTTGATACCTGGCTAATTAAATAATTAATTCATCATAGCGAATAACCAAAAATAAGACAAATAGATTGCGGCCCTCCTCGTGAAATGTCTATGTAAGCAACAGGTGGACAACGGTATTATGAGGAACAAGACACCAACATGTAAACACTGCCAGAATTCAAAGCAATGAGGACTTACAGACTGACTACAATATACGGTATAGTGTTATCATGGTGAGGGACAGGTAAAATGTGAACCAACAGGTGAACCTTATATTTGTTTATTTTTTCCATCCTCGTTCTTTCTTTATTGAAGCAACAGGTAGTGACTAGTGAGTGTGTCGTCAGCGAACATTATTATTGGCATCGCCTCGGTTACCAATAGCACTGACAGTTTGACTCCCATATGTTTGTTATAAAAAGTACAAAAAAAAAACCTGTTTGTTACATTTGGACACGTTGCCACCAATATTGACAGCTTGGGCTCTGACATTGGCACCTTTGACGGTCGACTTCCCAGTGCGATGTTATTGAGTATTTTCCTATTGTAACAATCTATATGTTATTATTAGTTTTAGGACATACTTATGAAGAGCTTCCAATCTCTGTTGTAAATAAAAATCATAAGTTTCTATTTCTCCAACTATACTAGGATACAAAATTTAATAACATCTATGGTACTAGGAAAAAATTAGTTGCGTGACCTATTTTGAGGAATCGGTAGCTTTCCAGATTACCAAAACAAAGTTCTCCTCTCTTCAGCATATGGTCTAATTTAGCGATGTTTGAAATGTTATAATGTAAACGAATATTTTAGCGAGTGAGGCTGAAACCTGCCGTAATACATCAGTTCATGATTGGGTGTTGTTGGGGGGAGTATTTGGTGTTGTGGTAAAGTGTTGAAAGTGACCGGTTTCCGTTTCTAAAGTTTCTGGCTAATGGGTGGGCTGTGAAATCCCATACACGAGGTGGCAGACAAATGAACACCAGCACCAGCACCAGCAGCAGCGGTGAGTTCACAGTAAATATATAAATAGACCCATTTCCCTCATTCTCCGTCTTTTTTCAGCTGATCTTTGGTTATAGTTTCGTTCGGTTCTTCAGATATGAGGGTGTTAACTAAATCTCAGCAAACAGGTGTAGAGCAGGATGACGGGGGAATTCTATGAGACTGGTCAGGGGACAGAGGAAATTGATGCGGGCTCCCAGCGTGTTCGTGGCCTCATTACCTTCCCGACCAGCAACTTTACACTAATTGTTGGCGAGCGTAACACGACACTCCCCCTTACTGGTAATTATCTGCCTCGTACCCTGCTGCTGCTGCTGCTGATGGTGGTGGTGGTGGTGGTGGTGGTGGAAGTGGTAGTATGTTGTGGTGGTGTCAGTGATGGTGGTAGTGGTGGAAGTGGTTGTGTGTTGTGGTGGTGGTGGAGGAGGAAGTGGTAATTGTGGTTGGTGGAAGAAATGATGGTGGTGGTCAAGTATGGGGATGGTGGTGGTAGTGATGATGGTGTTAGAGAGGGAGAAGAGGGAGAGGTCTAGGGGTGGTGACAGTGGTAGGGTAGAGAAGGGAAAGTACGGGGAGGAGCAGGTCTAATATAGATGTGGTAATGGTTATTGGGAGGGAGGAGTAGGAGGAAGAGAAGGAGGAGGAGGAGGAGGAGAAGGAGGAGGAGGAGGAGGAGAAGGAGAAGGAGGAGAAGGAGGAGGAGGAGGAGGAGGAGAAGGAGGAGGAGGAGAAGGGAGAGCGGAATAGGTCCAGTGTTGTTTCCTCTCTTGTGCTAACTCAATTCTCGTCATGACCGCCCACGCTCATCAACACACACAGTCGACAAGTTCCCGTATCACAGACAGGCAACACAGAATGAACGTGTCCCATAGTTAGACAGTTAGTTTGGCAGGTGGTCGGCCAGTCAATCAGTCAGTCAGTTAGTGAGTCATTTAGTCTATAAACGTGATATAGGGAATGATGATAATGTCAATAATGGAAATACCGGGAACATAAATTATGACAAACAAATGTATGTGTAATTATTTGGTAAGCATACGCATTTACTGTTTAAACCTTTTTTTTTATTATTAATCCTGGAAACATGATTATGTAGTGAGAATAAGTTAAGTAATGATTTAACAAAAGTATTGCTGAACATCTACTATAAGGTATTTTTCTTTGATATATTTGATATATTTTGAAGTTGTATTGATGTCAGCATTAACATTTACGTGTATGAGTATGAATATTGTTTTAAATGAAGCGGTATTAATTATCTCAGCTTCAAAACAATATACTATGTAGTTTGCTGAATGATATATGCAATGCAGGATAATTATTGTAGTCAGCTGTGCAGTCGCTGACAAATACACACCAATGTTTATATATACGTATATTTGGTCACATATTATTGGGGTCAAACGTGAAACATCGTCAACAAAGGTTCTACAATATTTTTTTCTTTATTTTTCAAGACATATTGAAAGGGGAGGAGATGACAACGTAACTTACATCTGCGACTGTACAAGCAGAGTGAATTGAGATGTCTCGAGCTCCTTCTCTGAGCTGCAGGGGGGAAAAGTTAGATTTCAATTTCCTGTCGAGTTTATCAGCAGCGGGCGTCAGTCTGCATAGAAGAGTAATCTGCCCTTGTCTCGCCTTTCCTCTTATCGTCTTCTCATCAAATATCCGGCATAAGTCAGTCGGAGCGAAAAAGAAAGCTATCTTTACTTCAGAATATCTTTGTTTTATATCGGTATACTTGGGACGAGGTGTGTATGTGTGTGTGTGTGTGTGTGTGTGTGTGTGTGTGTGTGCAAGTGAGTATAGTATGAATGTACACAACTTACTGTAAATGTATATTATAGTGTTGTTATGAAGGCCTATAATTTGTTACGTCTATAAACTTTATATAACTGGATATAAAATATAAATAAATGTCAGACTAAATGAATAAACTATTAATTAACTATAAACCTCCCACTAAATGGAGACCCACAACTCAGAAAGAAGCAACGAAGACGATCACTCGATTCTATTATGATTATACAATGCATGACTGATTTGGATGACAAAGGAAACTTATTCACTGAGCCTACCTAGTCTTTCTGAGACACACACACACACACACACACACACACACACACACACACACACACACACACACACACACACACACACACACACACACACACACACACACACACACACACACACACACACACACACAACTCCCCATTATTTCCCACCAACATGATCTCACTAATCTACCACTGCTGTACAATTCGCTTTGACACGAACTACACAAAAGTGACATAGTTTCCATTTTGTAACGTTCAGAGAGCAACACGGCAACACATCACAATTATCTGTTCATATGGTGTGCATGGAAATGGCTTAATTCTTCTGATCAGAGCATTTTAACGATACTTTACTGAAACAAAAATTGTGATACGATGCGCCGGTATTGCTCTGTTAGGATGACAACCAGACAAATATATTATACACATTACATACATACATATATACAATAATCGTGTCCTTATTATATAGATGCCATTGTGGTTATATTGGCCAGCTTGACATTGTCTTATGATGTACACTTCTACATGTACATTTTTCTTTCCCTTTATCAGAGTAGTGTAAATACTTTTCACCAATAAGGAAATACCAAGGCAATAAACATCGTATTTTAATGTGGCTATTTCCTTTCCGTACTGTTTCACTACCTGGTCAATTTTTAACCAAGGACCAAACGACAGAGTAACACATATCTACTGCCACCAACCAACTCCCTGTACAATTTCGTCTATTTTGTCATGAACAGTCGTCTGTAATTATTGTTGTTGTTGTTGGTGGTGGTGATCAGGACTGGAGTTGTATTATTCATCTTGTGTATTGTTGGACGAACATTTTTTTTTGCCGGGCCATCGAGATACTCCCAACCTGCTGCTTTGGTCAATTTCATTCAGTCGATATTTTTTCTTTATTCCTGTTGCTAGCATCTCAATTCGTCTGATTGTCCTTCCATTATTTCAGCTTGTGTTTATTTATAATTCATATCTTTCTGTTCCTGTTTTCTAGTGTTCCTGGCAGCCAATGAGGACAGAGTGGCGCCATAGTGTATTGATAGACACATTGCGTTTCAAGAGCATAATTTGTGTAGAGAGGAAACTTAATATTGGGTTAAAATTGACGTTTTCATTGTTGACCAGATGTGTACAAGAACACAGTTTATCAGTGCTGCTTCAAGGAGTTTATGATTAATGCTTGAGATTTTGTGCTCGGATTAAGACTGACGGGGAATGAAAGACTCCCGTGGATGTCTTCTTATAGTGGAATGATGTCTGAAGAAACTGTAGAAAACACTTAAAATAGTTTTGATATCCCATCGGTCCCGAGTCATTCACTTTCAAACCTTCAGCTATCTAACCTTTCCTTGATCTTCCTACAGAACTTACAAGCACTTTCATCCATATCTCCCCCTGCAGCATCTATACCAACAAGTTACAATGTCATTTATGTTTTCAGTCAATCAATCAGTCAGTCAGTCAGTCAGTCAGTCAGTCAATCAGTCACCTGCATTTAGTAAAGGACTGTATGGTATAATGGGGAATAATTGCGCTGGAGTGCGCTGTGCTATGAGCGCTTCGTGCAAATTGTATTTGGTTTGGCGCTAATAAACCAAACGTCCAACTTATTGCCATGTAAATTGGATCATAGCCGTGAAATTATTGGTTATTTAAGAGGCAAGATGTATGACGTAATTTTCTGCAGCTCGTGTACTAATTAGCGTAAACACTGTGTTTTATTGACCAAATTATGCTCTTTATGAACATGTTTATATCAGCATTATTGGCACACACTGTAATGATGCCAGCCAGCAAGCATATGAAAACAGTTCCCTGCATTTCCACGTTGTACACAACCTGGCCTAAACAAAGAGAGGAGTGGTGAACACTGACTACTGAAACTCACCAGGACATTAATTCAGGAAGAATATAATCAAACCATCAAACAGACGAATAGGGTGAAGGGTATAGTGTTAACCATTGGAATAGAGGAGAAAACAACACCAACACACAATGGACGTATCCAATTGTAACCATTTGTACCTGCAGGAGAAATGTAAACAAAAGCTTCCAAAACAAAAGGAAGGGCAAGAGACCAGGTCATAATGTAATTATTACCTGGTATGCTCTCCCTTCCTCTACCCTCCTCCCTCACCTCCCTCACCCCCACCACCACCACCGACTCATTAATATTCATACCCTCCACTTTTTTAACCCTTTAGGCCGCCAAGTTGATTAGCAAGTTGCGGTGAATCAGGGCGCTTGATAAACATTGCCGGGATGAGGCCAAGAGAGGAGAGGGGAGAAGAGTGGTGCGCCAAAATTCTTGAGTGAAAACAAAAATTGTGCGTGGAAAAAAAGATGGAGGGTTTTGGAAGGGAAATGGACTTTTGTGGTGGAGCAAACACCGTGAAGGGTTAATCAGTAAACAGCAGGAGCCGGAGGTTTATGGGTGAGAGAGAGAGAGAGAGAGAGAGAGAGAGAGAGAGAGAGAGAGAGAGATGGAAAACGGGAAACGGGTGGGGTGTTCATCAGTCAGGGAGGGTGAAAATGTAATAAAAAACAAGTACAATTAATCATTTCTAAAAACAATGTGACTGCCAGGAGGGACTGTGAATCAACAACCAACAATCAGTGAGTCCCCAGGCAGGAAGGTGGTTTTTAAAAAGAGAATCATTTATTGTTGAAAAAAATTGGTGGCTACTGATTCCTCCACACTGCTGCACAAAAGAGAGATAATCTGTTTTGTTTTTAACTATAGTGAATATGGTTTCTGTGTGATGTATATAGTGTATGATAGTTTGTGTGTTGTTATGGGGGTAGTGGTATAGTGGCTCTGTTGTGCTTGTGTTGTAATATGGTTTCTGTGTGATGTATATAGTGTTTGATAGTTTGTGTGTTGTTGTGATGGTAGTGGTATAGTGGTTGTGTTGTGCTTGTGCTGCCGAGTGGTTTTGTGGTGTGTGCAGTGTGTGGTAGTGGGAGTATTGATGTGGGGGTGGTTGGGCGGTAGTGGGTGTGTTGGTGTGGAAGTGATAGCAAGTAGAGTGATGGGGATTAGAGATGGATGTTGTTATTGTTGTTGTTGTTGTTGTTGTTGGTGGTGGTGGTGGTTTTGGTGGTCGGTGTTTTATTGGTGACGGCGGGTGTGGAGGTGACAGTTAATAATTTCAGTATATCAGCTGTAATGACAAGAATAGTTATAACACTCGGTAGCTCATGAGATGTTTTGGTGGTGATAATTTCAGTACTGTTGATGTGACGACAACAGTACTGTGATAACATATGTAGCAAGTGAAACAATCCCGGTGACAGGTGTGGTGGCAGGAATGATTTTAATTAAGGTGACAGGTGCGTCGACAGGGGTAATTAACATAAACACTGATGCTGTTTGGGTTTCTGATGACAATGGCATAGGGAGTTTTATTTCTCACGACGTGATGGGACATGGCGTGTAAATAGGTTCGCTCTCTACATCATACAGTGTTGGTTGAGGTATGAGGGTTGAGGTATGAGGGTTAGTGAGGCAATATTTAGTGGGAGATGAAAACGGGTGTGGAGTACGTGAAGATGGGTATGAACTGTGTGAAAACAATGTAGAATAAATGGAAAATAGGCCTATGCATGTAGATTGAATGAGAAATAAGAGAGGAACGAATGAGGACGAAAGTTGAACGAACGAGGAAGTGTTTGAAAAGAATATGGGCGAGTGTGGAACGAATAAGGAGGAGTGTTCAACGAGTGAGGGCGAAAATGGAGTGAGTGAAAACATATATGAGAGTGAAGGAGAGGACACTGCACCAGCCACCACTCCTCTCTCTCTCTCTCTCTCTCTCTCTCTCTCTCTCTCTCTCTCTACTATAACCCCGGGCTGGGAACTGGGAGCTGGTCGAGGGTTTCCATTACTGGGGGCGGGAGTGAGATGGCCCCTTGAAAGACACCCGGGAGTGGACCATCTCCTAGCACGTACAGCCTCGGGCATAAGTTTTGTCTTTGCTCCTTCCTTCAGTAGCTGGAGTGTATTATTTTTTACTCTGGGATAACAGTACTTGGACACTCCCTTTGTAGATCAGTGAGACGGTCATACTAATTAGACACGGAGTGATAATTAAAAACTATATACTGTATATGATTCTGTGTAACAAATAGTTTAGAATAGACATTTCTGGTCCAGATGAACCTGTATGTATTTGGTATGTAACTGGTATGATAGCGCAACAGCTAGGGTCATATGCCACCGGAGAAGCAGATAGAAAGAGTATATAGCAAGACTAGAAGGAAGAGAGAGAGAGAGAGAGAGAGAGAGAGAGAGAGAGAGAGAGAGAGAGAGAGAGAGAGAGAGAGAGAGAGAGAGAGAGAGAGAGAGAGAGAGAGAGAGAGAGAGAGAGAGAGAGAGAGAGAGTAGTTGAAACCGAGGGAGCATGAAACTATTTTAGATATTACTGGCGTCTCTACTGCCACTACCCATCTACGGGGACATGAATACTGAATAAGTAATGTGAAGGACAGGGGAAATTCACCAGGTACCGTCTTCTATGAACATAACTTTTACTTGAACCTAACTGGTGAATCATAAAAATATATTGAATTTGTTTATTCTTTTGATCTCGGCTTCAAAATTTGTTTTCCATTACAGACTTTAGATAAAAAATGTCACAGAAATTGCTTACAAATTTTTTATCATCACACACGTATAAAGCTTAGAGATCTGTTAAGAAACATTAATACAAGTTGTTCCTTCATGTGTGTAACCAAACTACACATACAATAGTTTCCGTAGATATAATATTATAGAAGGAATGGAGGAAGGACAGGACTAAATATTCATGATAATACTGTAGACTGAAGCAAGGACCAGACTCTTTAACCAAACCTTCAAGCTACAGTCACTCTCAAAAATCTAGTGCAACTCGTGAACAAACGTTGTTATGAACTAATGAATACGAAGCGCTTATTGAAAGAAATAGACATAATTATGAGTAAGTGGTTTCAGATTTACTGTTTCAATAACACATGGGATCGAGAAAGAATGAGTTCAACATTTTGGCGTGACTGTAAACACACGCTCAGAAGTTCCTCAACTCTGACAACCAGTTTCGAACCTTAAGATTCATTTATATCTACTTTTTCTAGTTGTCACTGAGACAATCATGAACATAATATGAAGCAGCCAGGGAAACAATAGCTGGCCAGCGTGGTGGGATAATAATGGGATGGTGGTAGGATGGCACTACTGGTAGGATGCTTGAAAGTGGTGGTGGTGGTAGTAGTAGGAGGATGGTTTGGAATGACTCTTAGATAGTGCTGGAATGTTGCTAGGATGGTGCTGGAATGACGCAAAGATGGTGCTGGAATGATACAAAAATAGTGCTGGAATAACGCTATGGTGGTACTTTAATGACGACAAGATGGTACTGGAATGACGCTAGGATAGTACTGGAATGACGCTAGGATGGTGCTGAAATGACGCTAGGATGGTGCTGGAATGACGCTAGGATGGATTGTGCTAGAATGATGCAATACGGGTGTGTTGACTGGGAAGGAGGGAGGGAGGTGGGGCCTTGCAACCTCCACCAACGCTCTTAATATTCTCCGAGTTTTCCATTTGCAGAGGGTAGTAGTGGGTTGAGGGTTTTTGGGTCAGCGAAGTATTTCCCCGGAATCTCAGTTTTTAGCCCAAGATTTTCGCGTCGTGTGAGGAGTATTTGGTCTTCCTCATTAATACTTTCTTTCTTTTACTTTTTTTTTTATATAAGCTATCTTTTTTTTTCTTTTTTTTTTATGTAAGCTATCTTTTTTTATATATATATATATATATATATATATATATATATATATATATATATATATATATATATATATATATATATATATATATATATATATATATATATATATATATATATATATATATATAAGCTATTTTTTTTTTTTTTTTTTTTTTTTTTTTTTATAAGCTATCTTCAATTCCTCATGTTTAAGGGAGCATTATTTTGAAGTGGAAAGGAGACTACTAATTCTCATACCCAATAATAATCACGTACACCGAGAGAATGAATGTGTTTTGTGTCATAGATTGGAGGAGACACAGCATCCCTTCCGTTTGTCCATAATACGTGTTTTTTTTAGTTAACCCTAAACATTACACTCGCTGGAAATATTGCCAGATTAGATAAATGTTTTTTTTTTTTTTTTTTTTTGCTGAGGAGACAAACTCGATTATTTCACAAGATATTTTACAAGAAGAACAAGAAAGGTTGTAATGATAAGGCATAACTTTGTTTCTAAATTAACCACTTCCCAATCTCTGTTTCTCTTGTATTTCTTCTTGCTCATCTTTTACTTTTCCTCTCCTTTATCCTTTTATTCCACCCATCTCCTCTTCCATTCTTTACTGGCACCATTTCTTGTTTACTTATACCTCCTGTTTATCATCTCCGTCTTTCTTCATCCCTTCCTCCTTTTCCTTTTCTCAAGGGCGCCTCTCTTCCCTCCTCTGGCGCCCCAAGCCTTCTCCTCCTTCATCTCCTCCTCCATTTCCTCTCCTTATCCCTCCTCCTTTACTCACTGGCATCCTTTAACCTCCTCTACCTCAACCATTCTTCTTCTTCCTCCTTCTCCTCTTCCTCACAGACACTTTCCTCCCATCAAAACTCCTACCTATTCCTCTTATTTTACCATTACTCTTATTTTTCTATGTCTTGTTCTTCCTCTCACCCCTTCCTCAAACCTTCATCTCCTCTTCCTCTCACCCCTCTGCCTACATCTTCATACTCTTCCTCCATCCCGCCCCTCATCACTCAGTGCCCCCAAGCCAGCCAGCCAGCCAACCAGCCAACCAGTCTTAAACCAGCCAGCCAGCCAACCAACCAACCAACCAACCAACCAACCAACCAACCAACCATTCGTCAACCAGACAGCCAGCCAGTCAGTCTTTAACCAGCCAACCAACCAACCAGACAACCAGACAACAACCAGCCAACCAGCCAGCCAGTCAGTCTTTAAACCAGCCAACCAACCAACCAGTCTTAAACCAGCCAGCCAGTCTTAAACCATCCAACAACCAGCCAGACAGCCAGCCAACAACCAAACAACCAGCCAACCATCCAACAACAAGACAACCAGCCAAAAAACCAACAACCAACCAATCGTCAACCAACTAACCAGCCAGCCAACCCGTCCACCCCTTCTCTCCATCTCCTCCTGAGTTGGGTTCAGGTCACGGAACTTTATATCAGGTGAAGGTCCAAGGGCGGCGAGGGGAGGTGATGAGGCGATGAGAGGCAATTAGCTCAGGGATCCAGGCTCAAGGTCCTCTCTTGGCTCCTACTCCTCCTTCTCTCCCTTGTCATTTTTCTCATTTTCCTCTTGGCTCCTCCTGCTCTTCCTTCCTTCCTTCCTCTACCATTTCTCATATCATTTTCTCCTCTTATCTCCTCCTACTCTTCCTTCCTTTCTTCCTCTCTCCTCCCTTTTCTCATATTATTTTCTCATTATTCTCTGTCTCCTCGTTTTTCCCATCCTCTCGTCATTTTTCTCATTTTCCTCTTCCTCCTCCCCATTCTCACCCAAATTTTCATATCATTTTTCTCATTTTCCTCCTCTTTCTCATCCTGACTCTCATATTATTGTTCTCACTTTCCTCTTCTTCCTCTTTCTCATCCATGATATTTCCTATTTTCCTTTATTATCTTCCATCTGTTCTCCATTCACCCATTTTTCTGTTTTCATCATATATTTTTCTATATATATATCCTCTTTCTCTTTGCTGTAAGTTCTCGTTTCATCATGTATATCCTTCTCTCTCTTTTGCTTCCTCTGTCATCTCCTCTTTCCCTTACCTTCTTCGCTGCTTCTGTATGTTTGCATGTCTGTCTTCTCTCCTTACAATCACCCTCCTCCTCCTCCTCCTCCTCCTCCTCCTCCAATTTCTCTTCCAAGTCCTCTCTTTCCATCACTCTCTCTCTCTATTTGTTACTTGTTTTTAATTCCTTCAATCCCGTCAGACTTTCGGTACTTCTCATATAATTATTTTATATCTGTTCTTCCTCTTCTCATTAAAGCCTTCGCCATTTATCTCTTCAACAGTATTCTACCTCATGCTTTTGCTTTCCTCTTCCTTCTCCTCATTCTCATCTTTACTTGTCACTGTCTCAAATATTTTGTAAGTAATATCCCATAGCTTCCTCACTCATCATCAATCTCTTCCTCCTCGCCCTTCTCCTTCTTATCCCTTGAATTTTGTGTCTCGTTCGATGGTTGTGTCTCATTTTAACCCCTTCATACTGTACACTGTAATTCCCTTCCCTCTCTTTCCCTTCCCCTCCTTCTGCTTGTTCCTATTTACTTTCATTCCTTGATTTCTTTCCCAGACTCTTTGGTTCCTATTCAGCTGTACGTCCTCTCTTTCCTCTCTCACCTCAACTTTTCCATTATATATCTTCATTTCTCCTTGCTCCCTCTTCACGGTTTCCCACACCCTTCTACACCGTATTTCTTTGTAGCTCCTCTGTCCCGCTGCCCTCCCCCTCACCTACTATTTCAAGTCCAAAGACAGATTAAAGAAGGGGAATCGAAGAGTGAGACGCTAAGGAGAAGAAGGGAAGGCAAAGGACACCCAATTATACCAGACACTGTGGCTCTTATAAGGTTGTTTGTGAGGGTGTGAGAATTAATGAAGCAAAGGTGCAGGAGAACAGACCAAGACCAGAGTCAGGGCACATGTAGTCAAGGACATTATGTTATAAATTTCTTGTGCCATTCTGAATCTTACTGGCTCGCATGTCTTGTGAATAAATCATGTGTATTATTGCCTGCCCTCACACACTAGTTAGTGGCTTGAAGAGTTTAAAGGGATAGTATACTTTTGGTACATTGGAGCGCCTTGATTCCTCCAAAGAATGCCACGAAACAATACCTGATTAACTAAAATAATGGACACTAATTGCTTGGAATAGTTTCAAGGAATCAGTTACTACAGATTTACCAACACTTGTACCTTCCCTTTAATTTGATAGTTCAATAATGAAGCTTGTTAACCTGCAACTGTTGTGGAATTATGCAAACATTTCCCGGACAGAGAAACTTGAGTCCAAAAGGGAAGTATCAAAGGGAATACCCAGAAAAGAGGCTCTTCTTGCTGCAGAAAAGACCACTTTTACGACCCGGACCATAGGGATCTGGAGTCATGGTCCCTGCACCAACCCTTTGCTGTGCCAGCCTTTGTCAATATTCCTCACTCACTTGCAATGCGAAGGACAAACAAAAACAAAGCAAGTCTAAGAGCATGTTGAAATTGAACACCCTTTGAAGAGGAATTTTTATTGGTAAAGTTCACGATTGTTTCTCTTACGTCATAAAGGAACGATTGTAGCACTAGAGGTATTTTTAATTGATTGGCTTGTGATGTACGGTACATATCTTTTAGTTATTACCTATATATGACTTTGTTATATAAAAAAAGCCATTCATTGATAACGAAAGGGAAAATATACCAAAAGGTCAACTATTAGACAGACCTCCGGGAACAACACAGGGAATTTATGTTATGAAGAAAGGGTAATCGTTTATATACTGAAGTGGTGAAGTGGTCTGTTTTTCTGGCAGGCATAGTTTGGAGGAATCAGGAGCCCCTTTCAGTCCACTCCAAAAATATGACCCCCTTAAATTTAGTACGCCTATTTTTCCCGTAAGATTTCCCATTCCCATTATTTTATCTTTTCGTTTCAGGGCATTGGCAGCTCGGCTTTAGGATTTTAATTACCGTAGCTCAAAAATCTGTCCCTTTGACTGTAGCATTAAGTTGTACATCATTCACGGCGGACAATGCTTCTTTTTGGGGTGCACATAAAAAAACAGAACAAAACAATACACGGTACTTTACATTACTGTGTATCATACTTGGTGGTCGGTGAAAAATATTATGCCAAATCAACAGCCGTAATTAAAGAAGCCGGGGTACACTGTTGTTGTCATTGTTTACCCACACGCACACACACACACAAACACACACACACACACACACACACACACACACACACACACACACACACACACACACACACTCTCTCTCTCTCTCTCTCTCTCTCTCTCTCTCTCTCTCTCTCTCTCTCTCTCTCTCTCTCTCTCTCTCTCTGACAAACATACATACAGACAACAGGTATCATGCAGGTAGAATCTGTAATTTGCCTCACAACCCTTCCTTTGGTGATGAAGGAAGAATGTATAATACCTGGACAACAATCAACCCTCAGGGAATGCACCGAGAACTATTTTTTAAGGGATTTTATTTCTAGTAACCCAAATAATAAGCTGTAGAAAACTTGTATATCAACTTTTATTGGTGCATAGTTACTGCATGGCCTTGTTTACACTTTCAAACTGAGGATGTGTTGTTCTGTTTGTTTCTCTATGATTTAGCTGACATTTGCTGAGAGTAGTCAAGGTGGAGTCATTTGTTTTTGTTGTCGTTATGAGTGTTTTTGCTTCCTGTGTATTTTCTTCTCATTAAGTGTCTTTAGAGAGATGGAAAAGGGAAGGGAAGGAAAGGAGGAGAAAGAAGACAGGAGAGGCCATAGTTAGAAACCAAAAAGGGAAGGAAGGATAGAGTTATTGGGAGACGAAAGGAAAAATAAGAGAAGAGAAATAGAAGGAAGATGATTATGAGGAAATGCTTTTTCAATATAACAAAGTAAAGATAGGTCTGGTTGGTACTGTTGCCTCTATCTCTTTCATTTATATTTTCCATCCTCGCATCAAAAAAAGAATGAAAAGTGTGTGCATAGATATTTTCGTCTTTTAATTAAACTTGTGGAAAGTTATATAAATGCCGGGGGAAACGAAGAAATTTGGTGTATTTAAAAAATGGTTTTGAGACTGGAATTTTTGCTTTACCTTATTTCTGCGAGATATATAAAACTTAAATGTAACTTATACGGAGATAAATAAAACTCACTATTGCTTTTAGATCTAGTAAAACATTGGGATCCTTGCGATAAAACCACTTGGAAATACTATTGTTAAATTGAAACTTGAGGAGAGGACATTGATCATATTGATTTTATCGGTCTCTCCAGACAATATTAAGTAGATGTACAGATGATCAGATTCTTAACATTACGGCGTTTGTTCGTCTGACTTCATCAACATCACCTCTGACATTGATACAACCATATGACTGGATAAAAGGAGAATGGCAAGTGCACCGTAAGGACTTAGGCCCTTAGTTTTAAATAATTTGAGGGCCCTTACTGGAGCCTTATGAATCCACCAAATAATCCAGGCCACAAAACCCTTCAGTGTTTCGAATAGGAAATCTGTTGCCTGGAGTAGTTTGGAGAATTCATGGAGCTCCAGTAAGGGCCCTCAATTTTTTTTTAAACTATGGGTGTTAATGCAACCCTTAGACAGTGAAGTGTGTCCCCTTTACTCAGGCCTCCCTTATAGCTGTTAAATCCGGGTTATCCCCTGGCTAGTGGATGGATTGGGTATATTATTTTCTATTTCCAGGAATTGTGTTTAAAAAAAATATTTGCATGCAGAGCGGACTCAACGAAAGGCTACATAAACTAAACGTAGGACTGACGTTTATCTATATTGTATCAGGTAGTATGGCCGAGCGTCATATAAATATACAGTTTTCATTACGGGGGAAACACTGCACTGCATGGGGCTGTTTCCTCGCTGGGTTTGAAGGCTCCAGTAGTCTCCAGCGTGTACAAACAAACTCTTCATGTCCTTTTTACAGTGATATTCAGTTTTCCTAAGTTACTCTGTGTTTATAAGAAGGATCATAAGGAATTGGAGACTTAATAATAATAATAATAGCAACAATGATAATAATACTAATACTAATAATAGTTGTGTGAGTACTACTGAAGACTACAATATGCTCCAAGTAGTGGAAGGAAACAGATCCGTGCATGGAGTGACGTGTCCCCAGCCTGCCTCAGTCCAATGGGTCGTAATGGATGGAAGGTACGGGTTGGCTGGCTGGTTGAATGGATAGATGGCTGGCTGGTTGGCTGTGTGGCTGGCTGTATGACTGGATAGATGGCTGGCTGGTTGGCTGTGTGGCTGGCTGGATGACTGGATAGATGGCTGGCTGGATGACTGGATGGAGGGCTGTGCGGCTGGTTGGCTTTGTGGGGCGGAGCACGATGTAGATAATATGGGGTCATTCAAGGTCGAAATAATTTAGTTTAGAGCCTTGGGCCACCCATTATTAATCATCACCATAATCAACATCTTCATCACACACACACACACACACACACACACACACACACACACACACACACACACACACACACACACACACAGGCCAGAAGAAGGATCAGTAGGTAGGGCCAGCGAGGGAGGAGGGAGGCCGAGCTTGGTCTAAGACAGATGGCACGAGAAGAAAGAGAAGTGGGTGAAAAACGAGGAAGAGGAGGGAGGGAGAATCCATCATTTCCTTCCATTAAATCCGTCGCCGCTTCAGAGTGATAGGCACAACTTTTGGCAGAGACTCTTGCTTCACCGCCAAGTTGGTTTGAGGCCCCTACGTGTGGTGGTGGTGACCGGCACTGAGAGAGAGAGAGAGAGAGAGAGAGAGAGAGAGAGAGAGAGAGAGAGAGAGAGGGAGGTAGAGATTGAAAGAACAAGTGAGTGAGAGGGATCGAAAGGCAACGAAAGGGAGAGAGAGAGAGAGAATCGTTGTCAGCCGTTCTTAAATAGCCTAGGCTTCTTAGTATTTCGAATGTGATGTTTGTCAATGGCAATGATGTGTACAGTAGACACCATAAACCCCTAAACTTGTGTCCGCACTAACAGATTAAAGATTACAATATTTTAACGTTATACTGAACCGGTTTCCATTTAGATAACAGGTATTGAATATATAAGACGTGTTACTCTCATACGAACATGTTTTCTTAACTTAATTATCTCTGTTTTCAAGATACGAGTATATTGCAAATCAAACATCATGAAAACTGCCTAAACCAATATATTACTTAAGCTGTTCATAGTTTCCAAGTGATGCAAAGTATCAGTGGAGTATTATAACAGCCCTTCCCCGCACCACCAAAACACCTATTCAATGTTGATGTGAAAACGACACTATATGGATGATCTCTCCCCTGACAATAATCCACAGCAGAGTTCGGGAGTCATGCAACGTTAATAACTGGGATTAAAAGTGCAGGGAAGCTAGTGTAAAAGAAGAGAAACCTGGGCCTGTGTATCTCTCTCTCTCTCTCTCTCTCTCTCTCTCTCTCTCTCTCTCTCTCTCTCTCTCTGTATGTGTGTGTGTGTGTCTATGTATGTGTGTGTGTGCTATGTGTGTGTGTGTGTGTGTGTGTGTGTGTGTGTGTGTGTGTGTGTGTGTGTGTGTGTGTGTGCAGTTGTAGTAGTAGTAGTAGTAGATATAATAGTTACTACTAGTACTACTACTACTATTAATATTAATAATAATATAAATAATAATATGGTTCTATAATAAGAGTGCAGCCTGTAGCTGAAAATATACAAATCGCATAAATTTGAATATTGTAAAGTAGATATAAATATTCATCTCTTATATTAGGCATTCGTTACATAATTCAGTGGTATTTATAATGTTATTGTGGGAATGGTGCTCTTCTTATATATGTTAGTGAGGGCACAAATTGGTTCTATTTTGTTGTAGTGGAAGAGTTGGACGCTGTTTCATCTGTGGTAGTAAATAATAAGTGACTGTGATGAGGAGGATGCAGTAGTCCACAACCAGACCTTGATAGTGCATGCCGGTGGAGCTCACTGAGGGATGGCATCTTTAAGGCTGAGATAGGGTCGTCGTTCCTAGAGTAGTCTGCACCCTGGATGATTCTGCACGCTCTCTCCTGCTGTACCTTCTCTGGTTGACGTGGATGGTTGCCTGGTGATAAACGAAGATGACCACGTATGTGTCTCATAGGTTACTTTAGTTAAATGAATGAGTTGAGAATGGCAATCATATGTAGTATGGATGCCCCAAGTGACCTCAGCCATCGTCGTATATATAAGGTTTGTGGTGACACTCAGTAGTTTGGTGGACTTCACAAACTGCAGAGGCAAATTGCTGTTGTTTGCACTTCGGTGGTGGTACTGATATAATGCATAATGACTGTATTGGTATGATTAATATGATGACTATTGACCCTATTCCATGCATGTAACCAGTTCAAGAGTGTCTTGCAGTGGTGTGAAGTTTGGAGAGGTGTTGTTCTCATATATATCCCCACCGTGCTTTCACCCACATACTTCCACCTGTGAGCAGTGTCTGAGAGTGCATCGTTAATACAGTTTAGGAAGCACAGCTGCCCCATCTTGGTACCCCGGGGAACACCACACGTATAAGGTTGCAGCCAGGAAATGATACCCAGGAACCTCACTGCTTGACACTCATTATTCAAGAAATCATTAAACCATGACACATGTTTCTGGGTAGTCCAAGTAGTACTATAACCTGCAGTGTTAAATCAACGAGTTCATGTGTGTGAGTGTGGTTATGTACAGTATGCATGTATAATTGTATATGCATTTGAAAAGTGATGAATGTGTGTGTATGTATGCACATTATGTACACGTATGTATGCATACTCATGTGTTGAGTGTGCATGTAAGCGTGTGTGTATATACGTGTGTGTGTGTGCAGCGTCTGGGGCCAATATTGGCTTCTTTATGTCCTGGCTGGTTCAGGGTGGTGGAGTTTAGGCTTTATGCCCCTTACGGGCAAACACAGGGAGGCGGAAGGAAAGAGTCTCACCAATTTTATTCTCACTATTTCTAACAATATACCCACTCCGTTTTGTGAGTGGAAACCTCACTTCACTACTACCACTACTACTATTACTCCTAGTCTTATATCTACTTGTACTATACTCATAACTACTATTACTATAACATAGAATATTATAATAACTACTATAGCCACTTTACAATGACTGCTTCCACTTCTAATCCTTCTACTAGTATTTCTGCCGTTATTCCTTTTGATAATATTTACTAGCACAATAAAATACGCTACTGTTGATATTGTTCAAGCCTCTACCAGAGCAAATTAAACACTTACTATTACCCTATTCACTATGAAGGTTTATATGAAGCCTTATACCGCTCTCTAAAGACAAGAATAAAAACACATAGTCCACCACCGAGACCTTTCCTCTATACAGTCGTCGCCACCACGGGTATGTTGTGTTGTGACCATTAGCTAGAAACAGTTGCCGGGGAAAATATGATTCTGTCTCGGAATTTTTGTGGTAGACGATTTTGGTATGTGTGTAAAATGCTGATGGAATGGTTTTCATTTCTTACTGCAGCGAAAATTGGAATGTTGAAGCGTAATAATATTCATATGACCAAAAATTTCAAGTCCGACACATTTTTTCGCAAGCATTCTGTTTGGGTCCAGGTACGACATTGTAGTTTTACTTACCAGAGAACAACACAGAAATGAGCGAACCGATGAACTCGAGGCCCAGAATGAGATGTAAGCTGGCAGAAATTTACATGAGATGACAAGGGACTGGTGTGTATAAAATGAATGAATGCAGCAGGTATTTGTTTGTTGTGTTTAATTCTGACTCTGTGTATGACAATAAAATGACAGTATCACATAAAGAAATCTCCTCTGAGGTAACCTGATGAATATAGAAGGAAAAGGTTATTATTATTATTTTATTTTTTTTTGCTATGTATGAATTATTTAAGCAGCCACAGACGTTGGCTGGAGCCGTGCTGGTTCGTTAGCATTCCCAGAAAAGACAAGAAATCAAACAAGGATATGAATTAATTCCGGAACCTGCTGAATACCTTTAAAGCTGAGTTGCTGCCACAGAATACATGCACCGCGCTTTGTATATCTGACACCTTTACTATAAGCTTTATATATTCACTAATGTACCGACTTTGAATATAATATTGGTGTCAATCCCGAGGTCTAAGAGCTTATCACTAACCCACACACTCCTGACCACTGTGGAACCGACACCCAATTACTGAAACACAGACTGGAGAATATCATATCAATTATGAACTGCTATTGTTCAAAAATGTGTTTCATGATGCGTGATGAGTGCAAGGGGAGGCCACTTGTTGGTAAATTGGCAGGCTACAAATTCCTCCAAACTATGCCACGGAAACATGTGACATCAGTGATAGTTATTACTTACGTAGCTTGAGGAACTTCAACAACAACTTACGTAAGAAGCTATTTGTTTCATGGCATAATTTGGAGGAATCACTATCACTCTAATTTAAAAACACTACCATATGTTCTCTCTATAATATCAGCTATACTGGAAAAGAACTATTATGGAGGAAGATGATATATATATATATATTTTTTTCAACCACTGGCACTATAAAAATTCATACTCCCGAGACCCAGACCTTTACTTTACGAGGCCAGTGTGTCTGTTTACCTCTCAGCCTCCTCCCCTTCAGCTTCAACACGCATTGGCATCACAACACAACCATGGGAAACAAAATCCAATATGTTCCAAGTCGTAAAAATGTGCTTCGTATCTGAGGTTTCTGGTTTGGTGTAGCGGCGTTGCATCTGTTGGAAATTCCTGGTTATGTCATGTCAAATTCATGTCGTAAAGTTTGGGTTCATCTCTCAGGCCCAAGATTGTGATCCCCAGCATTACACGTAAATCCTACGGGTAATTTTGACAAGACCAGTTCAAATCCAACTTATTATATTTCGATTCACGGGTTTATCATTTGTCAAACCAACTTTATATGTATTGGGGTTAATCCTGTGTAATGGGTAATCCTATGAATAATTGAGTAAACCTGTGAACTGGTTAATCCTGTTTATTGGGAGAAATCTATTGTACTGGGTAATTTTACGTAGTGGGTAATCCTGTGTATTGGGTAATCGTGTCCCTCCTTTCCTTGTCTTTCCCTCGTGCTTGTTGTCCCTCCTCACCTCACTGTCCCCTTCTTTGTGACTACAGTACAGGATCTTTCTGGCTTAGCACATTTTTCTTTTTTCTACTTTACACTCACTCTTCCCAGGGGAACGTATGTGAAGCGACCCACGGCGTGTTAATATTCAGAGACACGAAACCAAGCAAGTGTACAGTGCATCACCCCTTGCTGCATGATTTATCGCTACATTAATTTTAGAAGCTATGAAGCAAGGTTTCCTCCCTAAAGGTGTGTGTGTGTGTGTGCGTGCCTGTGAGCGAGCGAGGGGGGAGGGGAATTCCAGTCCACAGCAAGTGCTAGCCAAATTTCATAGTATATCACTGAGGAACACAAGAAAATATTTAAAACACTCGATGGATGGGAATTTATTTTTTTCTTTAGGCAGTATATGAGAAAGTGTTATGGCTTTATTTTACTTCATCACAGTGCGAGGTGATATGTATACCTGTAGAAATAATGTACAAAAGATCTTCAAAACAATATCACAGTATCCGCTAGTATAATTGATGTTCAGTTGTCAATGTATCGGGCTAATTGTTGAAGTGTTATTTTCCATACTGAACTGACTTGACTGTTTTATACTGGCAAACATTATAATCTCCCCTGAAAAAAGATGTATTACCATGACACTCCAACAGATGGCGTTGATTCATTGCTCTATATTGTTGTGACTCATGAACTTGTTTCCTTTCTTTGGTACAGCCATGGCTGATAGTGCTTGACCACAAGGACTCAAGGAGTGTTGGAGAGCAAGTGAACAGAGTTCGAACAAGTGAATTTTCCAAACCATTCTCAACGTTGAGAGAGGTTTAGAAGACTCACGTTTTCGAACTCTGTTCAGTTGCTCTCCAACACTCCTTGGATCCTGGTCAAACACTATCAGCCATGGCTGTACACTCGTAATCCACAATCCCTAGCTCACCTGAGTCGAAGCCCGAGATCTGAAACAGAGGAGGTTCACGAGTGATGAAAGGCATAAGAGGGAGAGGGTAAGGAGGGAGAGCTGGGGTGGGTATCGGGATGGGTATAATAGGGGGGAGGGGGAGTAAGGTAAGGAGGGAGAGGTTGGTGGTCGTCTGGGAGTTCAGTGATGCTGCTCCCTCTCATTAGAACACAACGCCTAGTAATCGTCTTGAGTATTTTTATCCCATAGTGCGCGAGTGTCCTTATTTTGCCGGTAATCTCGTTCATCGTCCTTACCCATATTGGCCTCGGATCAAGAATGATAAGGTGAGATAAGAGGAGTCATAGTAGGAGTTATAGGAATAAGGGGAGATAAGAAGGGTAATAGTTGGAGAAATAGGAATAAGATGAGATAATAGGAGTCATAGTAGGAGATATAGGAATAAGATAAAATAAGAGGAGTAACAGTAAAAGGAATAGGAATAAGGTAAAATAAGGGGAGTGACAGTAGGAGATATAGGAATAAGGTGAGATAAAAGGAGTGACAGTAAAAGAAATGAGCAAAATAGTGTGTTGCCTTGGAATAAAGAGTGAGTGGGAAGTATGGGCTCGGTGCACAGGGAATGACGGTGTGATAAGTGAGTGTGTGAGTCAAGTAGCTTTGTATTGAACCTTGCCATATTAGCCTGGTGTTTGTCATGTTAATACTGTAAGGTGTATAGCACTTAATGGCTTTACAACTTCTACATCCTTGGCTTATTCACCTATATTTGCTCTGCATGGTTAGGTTTCGAGTGACGGTGAAAGTTAATGTGACCCAGAGCAAAGGAAGCTAAGGTATATATAATTGCCAATGTTTATTTTCCCTGATTATGTTTATTTCCATTCGAAGAGGGCTTGAATATCGAGGGAAACTGTTGATCATCCATTTATATATATACCGCTATCTATTTCCTATATTTTATCCACTCAACTTTGTGACGTCATCATTGTTCTGTTGGGTATATGTATGATTATTGAGTCATGCATCCGGAGCTTCATCCAAAGTTTCCTTGTGTTGTATTGAAATCTTTGTATCGGCAAATTGAACACATCCTAGATTTCATTTTATTTATCTTATGGCAAACGTACACATTTTTTCATATGTATTTTACTGATGCAGTATTTTTTTTTTTTTTACTGTATAATATCACACCACAAAATGAAAAGCGTGAACAATTTAATTTAGCGAGCCTGAAGTTCAACGTAGCACTCAGCGTGAGACATGTGAGCAGACAGTCATGGCTCCACACGCACACTCGTCCCAAAATCTATTAAACAAACTCGCCAAGCCAAAACATATATTATTTTGGCCGTAAATTCCACCCCATGCCGACACAAATATCCACAAATCAGCTTCACCCGACCCATTCACACGTCTCGACACCTGTCACACGCGCACCGCACACACATACACACTCTGTGGACACATACAAACACCACAGCTGTAAATTTAACCGCATAAACACAAATCCACTGCCAAATAAATCATGCACATGCCTTACTTTTTGCCGCAGATTCTGTTTATTATTATTATTCAGTTACTGGTGCAGCTCACTCCTTTAAAAATAGTGCTATTCTGCGCGTTATCAAAGCCATTATAATTTCCATTCTGGTAATAATGTACACACTGAGTCATTAATATTTCCCCACACTGAATATTGCTTAACGATGGAATGAATTTATAGGCAATTTAAATTTCGTTGCTAACGTGTCTCTCTCATCTCATTCATGTTTGGTCCATTCACATAAAAGGTGTGTAAGAACTATTGATCCTGATGGTTGAGTACCACACGGAGAGGGCTAATAATAACTTGGCTAAGTCTGAAGTGAAGGGGCTGATTTTTTTTTTTACTTACGGTACCACTTTCGAACCAAAAAATAAAATAAATTACTCTGGGTTTGGTGCTAGTACCCTTTGTATTGAGACATTTAAATTTAAATTTAAATTTAAATTTAAAATTAAAAATATGGTGTGTAAATGTTCGTTCCCTCAGCGAGCCTCAATATAGCTGAATATTCTGTAGTTCTAACGACGAAACACAGTCTGCCATTTGTCCTCTGTTTTTAAATCGTTCGAGCCATCGATGCTTCACTTATATTTTCACTGGTTGAGGGAATGAACCCTTGTGCACCGTACAGTAGAACCATGGCTTCATTTCCTATGCCATTAAATCATCTGTATACACGTAATTCAATTGTATTCACAACCTCTTTCCCCTTTACCTGCTCTCCTTTCCCCTCTCCCTGCTCTCCTTTCCCCTCTACCTGCTCTCCTTTCTCCTCCCCCTACTCTCCATTCTCCTCCACCTGCTTCCGCCCCCCCTCCACCCCCCATCCTCAAGTCCCTCTGGAGCCCCACATGCAACAGCTGGAAATGAGGCAACGCATTACAAACTTACCCTCACTGGGACCTCATTTTGCTCACTCGGTAATTGAGTGGAGAAGGCAAGAGGCCTAAGATTTTGTGAGCCAGTTGGTGGCTTTGAGTTTTCCAGACTATGCCATGGAACAGATTCTCTTAAGCAGTCGGACGACGCGACTTCTCCCACTACAATGTATCGTTTGATGTGAATCCTATGGTGTTATTCAAGACCTAATTGGTTATTTAAGTTCATTGGCGTACATTTTAACTTTGAGACCAAATAATTACATTTCAGTAAAGTTTGAGGTACTCGGTTCCCAACAAATTCATAGTTCCATTTATGGTTTACTTATGCCTGGAATTTTTATATGAATATCGGAAGAATTTTAAGCCGTAAGCTATTTATCTGGGAGCTCACTTAGGTGTTGAGTTTAATGGGGTAGGGCTAATGGCGGCTGCAGGCAGGCTAAGAATATCTCTTCGCTCGGAAAAATTATCTGAAGTATCTCCTGGACCCCAGTGACTCCTTAGTTGGTGTGTTAGGTTTTATTATTATTGCAAAAATTTGCGTTTTTCTGTATGTATATGGTGGATTTAGCCTTATAAACAATATTTTCTGTCATCCTTAACTGAAAATACCCACTATCAGTACATCATCATCCTTTCTTCCAATTAAAGTAAATATGAGAACTTCAGTGACACTAGAATACTATAGAAGAGAAGTAATATCCTCTCCGAGTTAAGAAAAAGTCAACCTATTTTCCAGAAACCTGTCATGTTATCTTCCATTATATACAACCTAATATCCCGTCTGTGCCATAAAAGGCAAGAGATTCACCTAGAGACCTATCATGTTATTGTCTCTCCTCCCTCATATACACACAAAATGAAGACACTGGGTCTGTGTGGCTGCCGGGCTGGGTTGAGGACAGGCAGTTACGGACCTTATGTGACCACCACACATGGCACACAAGGCGCCACACAGCACCGGCGCTCTGAGGCAGTAATTCCCAAGAGTATTATTCCGAAGTCGCCTTTGGCACAGGGAATTTTCTTTTCCGGCGAGGCCTGCATCGTTTGCCTGCAACTTGGGTTAATTAATGTCTGGCGAGTGAAGGTAAAGCTCGGTTATATTAAGTCACTTTAGCTCCGGATGAAGTGTACAAGAACCAATTTGAAAGAGACACTGGAACGTTTTTCCCTGTTCCATGAAAGACTTTGTAATAATGTTTCTAGGGAATATTGTGTCTACCTGCTGGGGGCATGCAGGGGAGAGCTTCATATGTTTTCTGCAACACCGTGGTTCACTACACGATAAACTCGAAAGGGGTAAACACACGTGCCCGCCTCCCAGTGACAAAAGCTTGGTGTTTACATCCGTGGAGTTTGTTTTGGTGCGTGTCTGTTTTCTTGTTTGTATGACTTTGTATGATGCTTGCACAAGGGGCAGACGTGCAAGTGTGTCTTGGTACAGAGGAGCTGGGGAGTTTGGTTGGGTGTGTGAGTGTGTAAGTTGGTGTCTGTCCCCAGCGTACAGTCAGAAGCAAGGGTCTGTAGTCGTTTATCATATGATGGAGTATTTGTTTCCATTTCACCACCCAAACATGGTTATTGTAGGAACTCCAGACTGGCCAGCATATATTCATGTATGAGTGGCAATAACCTGAGAAATACTACACTATATGACCAGCTCGTATACCAACTCTCTTGGTTATACACACAAATATGGATCCTACCCACATATGGAAACTCACCTGACTTTCCTGACTCACAGTAGTTACTTACATTATGAACTGACAGACTGTCCTTAAAAAACATATGTAATCAACCATGAAAAACTTTCCTATGTATCAACCATTTCCTGTTGTAGTGTAGCATTATTTCCTGTTGTAGTATCAACCATTTCCTGTTGTAGAATCACCATTTCCTGTTGTAGTATCACCATTTCCTATTATAGTATCACCATTTCCTGTTATAGTATCACCATTTCCTGTTGTATCACCATTTCCTGTTGTTGTATCACCATTTCCTGTTGTAGTATCACCATTTCCTGTTATAGTATCACCATTTCCTGTTGTAGTATCAACCATTTCCTGTTGTTGTATCACCATTTCCTGTTGTAGTATCACCATTTCCTGTTGTTGTATCACCATTTCCTGTTATAGTATCACCATTTCCTGTTGTAGTATCAACCATTTCCTGTTGTAGTATCACCATTTCCTGTTGTAGTATCAACCATTTCCTGTTGTAGTATCAACCATTTCCTGTTATAGTATCACCATTTCCTGTTGTAGTATCAACCATTTCCTGTTGTAGTATCACCATTTCCTGTTGTAGTATCACCATTTCCTGTTGTAGTATCAACCATTTCCTGTTGTAGTATCACCATTTCCTGTTGTAGTATCACCATTTCCTGTTGTAGTATCACCATTTCCTGTTATAGTATCAACCATTTCCTGTTATAATATCACCATTTCCTGTTGTAGTATCACCATTTCCTGTTATAGTATACAACATTATTTCTGGGCTCAGATTATGCAGGTAGGCTTGACAAGTAAGGACTTCTGATGTAGACTGTCGGCGCGTTACACAAACACTGGTGAAAGGACGCCACTCTGCAATTCTTATCTTCACTCCCCTGCTGACTACACTCCTCCCTCTCTCTCTCTCTCTCTCTCTGTATATCTATTTACTTTTCCTACTGTCTCTTTCTGTTTTTCCTTGTATTTCCACTTACTCTGATGTGGATGTGTGCTAACTTTCTCTTTCACTTATTCTCTTTCGCTTATATATTTCCAATTTCTCCATTCTCTTGCTTTTTTATCCTTATTTTTTGTATTTCCATGTACTCTGTTTAATTTATGTATTACCTTTTCCATATATTTCACTTTGCCTTACTTCTTCTGTGTTATGCTAGTTCTCCTTTCGTTTCTATTAACTCTCTCTTTTATCTATATGTTTACTCTCCCTACATGCACACACTTTCTACTCCTTCCTTCATAATCTACTATCGTATTTCTTTGTATACCTGCTTACTCTTCTATTTACTACAACACCCGATCATAATATCTGTGTACTGTATGATTCTATATCCTTTTAAAGGGGAAATTTTGTGTTGGTAAATCTGGAGCAAATGAATCCTCCAAACTATTCCAAGCAACAGAACACCATTATATTATTCATCTGGTTCCGTTTCCTGGCATACTTTGGAGGAATTAAGACACTCCAATGAAACAAAAGTGAATTGCCCCCTGTAACTCCTCTTATTTCATCTATATCCTTTAACTTTTCCTTTACCTTTACTGTCTTTTGCATGCATGGCTCTTTGCTTGTTTATATCTCCACACGGTGCATTCATATTTCTCCGTTAGTGTTGCTTTCTTTGTTTTCGACGTGTTCTCTGTCTTTTTATTCATGTTTATATACACCATGCGTTCTACATATTTGCAAGGCTCTCAACACTCACATACACAACACCTCTCTCTCTCTCTCTCTCTCTCTCTCTCTCTCTCTCTCTCTTCCCCAGGCACAATTAATTTCTTTGATTACTATGATATATAAAAATACACATGCACCTACAGTATAGATATTTTCATGCATTTCACAAATAATTGCTTTATTTGGTTGTCACACACACACACACACACACACAGACAGACAGACAGACAGACAGACAGACAGACAGACACATAAATTCAGAGTTGTTTTGTTTAGTTTGTTATCTTTATATTTCCCCCTTGTTCCTTCCTCCTCCTCCTCCTCCTCCTCCTCCTCCTCCTCCTCCTCCTCCTCCTCCTCCTCCTCCTCCAATTTCCCCCCTCTTCCATTCCCTGCTCCTTTCCTCTCCTCATCTTTGATTTTTTTCTCATCTCACAACTTCCCTTCTTACCTTTCCTGACCGAGAACTCCTCAACTTCTCTTCTACTTCACACACACACACACACACACACACACACACACACACACACACACACACACACACACACACACACACACACACACACACACATCACAAGTACACACACACACACACAACACAAATACACACACATACACACACACACACACACACAAATGCACTCACACCACTACACAGACAACACAAGTACACACACACACACAAATGCACCCACACCACTACACACACACACAAACACTCACACACACACACTCCGTAATAGTGTTTCCGCTCTGTAAAAGTTTAATCCTCACACGGCGGAATCCTAATTTAGTTTTCGATTGTATTCTCAACACTTTTCCACGGCAGTCATTTGTTTTGAGGTCACGTGCGGCAGAGGGGGCGACGAGCCAAGCCAAGCCAAGCCGGGCCCCGTGGAGACTGTTGCCGTCGGTGATCAGAAAGTGCACAGGCTGGCGGGGAGAGGGGAGAAGAAACAATTTGTGTGTGTGTGTGTGAGAGAGAGAGAGAGAGAGTGAGTAATTGGGTGAGTGTGTGTGTAGGTGGGTTTTTCTGTTTGTGTGTTTGTGGATGGGTGGGTAGCTGTGTGTGTGTGTGTGTGTGTGTGTGTGTGTGTGTGTGTGGGTGGGTGTGTGTGTGTGTGTAGATGGGTGGCTGTATGTGTGTGTGTGTGTGTGTGTGTGTGTGTGTATATGGGTGGCTGTGTGTGTGTGTGTGAGTGTGTGTGTCCTAACGAAAAATTGTCAGAAGCAAGAAAGAAATAAATAAAAGAAAGAAAGGGTGGAAGAAGGAAACGAAGAAAGAAAGGAAGAACAGAAAATGAAAGGAAGATATATATATATATGAAGAAGAATATCGGAAGAGAGTGGCAAGGGAAAGACGCAAAATGTGTAAGAAATATCTGAGTTGGTGAAGTGGTAGGAAAGAGGGGAAGAAGCCAAGATATCGGTATAGCAAGGAGGAGGAGGAGGAGGTGGAGGTGGCGAAGGTGGATGAGAGGAAAGAGGTTAGTGAGAGAGGCTGAAAGGAATGGATGAAGATGGAGTCAGAGAGAGAGAGAGAGAGAGAGAGAGAGAGAGAGAGAGAGAGAGAGAGAGAGAGAGAGAGAGGTTGGGAGGTTGAAAAGTAAGAGAAGTATTGAAACGAAGGAAAGGAGTAAAGGAAAGCAGAAAGAAGGGTACATGAATGAAGGAAGAAATGATAGAAGGAAAGAAACTAATAGTAAAGAAAGAAGGGAAGGTACACGGGTGAAGTAGAAATAAAGTAAAGATTGAGGACGTGAAAAGAAACACGAAGGTAGAGAAACGAATGACTAGATAAAACAGTAAGTAATGGAAACCCCTTTATAGGAAGCGGGTGAAATGTTAAAATGAGGTGAAAGGTGATGAGTGAGGAAAGGAAGGGAGTGAGGAATGAATAAAGAAAGGAAGGAAGGGAAGGAGGAATGAAGGAATGAAGGAAGGAAGGAAGGAAGGAAGGGAGGGAGGGAGGGAAGGAAGAAAGGGAGGAGGGGAGGAAGGGTGGAAGGAAGGAAGGAAGAGAGGAAGAGGGAGAAAGTGTAAAAGTATAAACATAACATGAGGTTTACGAGAAGGGAATATGAGGAGATAGTAGAGGAAGCTGATGGTGAAGGCTGAGGGTAGGAAGATGATTATGTCAGCTGCGTGGATGCTACCTATCCCTCTAGACGGTGCTACGAAACAGGATCTCGGTACGGGCGTGTGTTTTGTGGTAGAGTTTGTAGGAGTCAGAAGGCTGTATATTTCACCTCCTGCCGTCGTGTTACCCCCCTTAGAGAGGAATTAATGACTGTAAGCAAGAGATGACAAGGACTTCACAACCAAGGGAGGGAGGGGAGGAAGGGAGGGAGGAGGAGAGTGGAAACAGCTGTGTGTGGAGAGAAAGAGATGAGAGAAGGAAGGAAGGAAGGAAGGAAGGAAGGAAATAGAGAGGGTTGAAGAGAGAGTGAAGTGGTGAGTAAATATGAGAGAAAGGGAATGGATGAATGGGAAAACAAGGGAAAAGTTAAATGAGGTGTAAGGAAATGGGAATAATAGAAGATTGAAAAAAAAAGTGAAATGAAAATGAAGGATAATTGTAATAGGAAGAATAATGGAATAGGTAAACGGAAGGAGAATGATGTATGTACGAAGAAGAAAAAGTGAGAGAACGGATGATTATGGGAATGGGTATATAGGAAAAGAATGAGTAACTTAATAATGGAGAAAGGAGAGAGAAGGGGAGAGGAGAGAAAGGTAGAACAAGAGAAGGAAATGGGTAGAAAGGAGGAGAGGAGCAAATATTGAAAGGGGAGGGAAATTTACAGGTGTTGGAGGAGGAAGGGAAGAGCGTGTGGGAGGGGAGGCAAGTTTAAGAGGTGGGAAGACTAGCAATTTGTGTGTGGGGAAGAGGGTAAAAACTAGGTGGAGCTGAGGGAGGAAAGAGAACAGTAGAGAAAGAAGGCACAAGAAAAATGTTGAGGATTACGGAATAAGAAAAGGGGAACTGAAGGAGAGGGGAAGAAGGGGAAAAAGACGGATGAGAACCGAGGTATAGGGGGACTGAGGAAAGGGGGATAAACTTTTCTTCACGTATCGACGAAAGAAACAAAAAAATAGAAGCCAGGAAGAAGGGAAAGGGAAACGAGACTGGGGTAATTTAATCCATAAAAATTACGGCTGACAACTATTTTTTTTTTTTTTTACTCCGACTGCCTAGAGACGACATTTTTTGGTAAGAATGGGACACACTTCTAACATCCAAACTTTTAAAGGTATTCATTAAGCCATAAGGCCAGACTCTTACATAATTTCATATATGGACTGTAGTGAGTTTTTATCCCTTAGTGGTTGTTTACTATGCGTTTCCTTCCTTCTGAGTTAACAAAATAATAATATTGGCTATTTTCTAGTGTGTATTAATTCCGGATAACTAATGGCACTAATTTGAGCAGACACGTAGAGGGTTAAATTGTCTTTGATTTGCGTTTTAGTTCACGAAGATAATTATTAAGGGGTTCATTTGTCTTTGTTTATTAAGAAGGGTACTAATTCCTACAAGCCGTGCCACAAAACAAATTTCCTACTCTTATATTGTTTCCTTGTATCTATAGTTTGGAGGCATCAGTAGTAACCTTTCACACGTGACCCAGAATAATAAGCGATCGATCCCCTTCATCAGTTAAAAATAAACGGAATACAACACCAGCAGGGAATGTAAAATGTGACAGGAAAACAGATGTCGCCCAATAACTATCAGAAGGGGGAGAGAATCTGGTTAAAAAGTGAGGTGAGCTAATGATGGGAAAAGAGATAAGAGGAGACGCAAGGAAAAAGTAGAGAAGAGGGGAGAAAGAGGTAAAAGAGCTGAATGATTTAATGATAAGGCAACATAGAAATGAGTTTGAATGAAGAAGATGAAGTGGAGAATTGAATCTGAAAAGTGTATATACGATTTAGTGATGTAATTAGGAGGTCATGCATGTGCTTAAAAATTAGAAGATGGAAAGCATAACCAACATTGATAAAACAGTAAAAATAAACAGAAGAAAAACTATAAGAATTAAAGATAAGCATATAAGTTTAGGATCAATATTGGTATAAGAATTAATGTTGGCATAAGAATAGGAACAAAGGAAAGAATCAGAATGATGATGAAAGATGCAAAACGTTTGAATAATGAAGAGGACAGACAAGGGCAGGAGGAGAGCGAATATAGCAAAACAGACATTTGTGGTGGAGGAGGAAATGTGAGCAACTTTGGACGGGAAAGGAGATGCAGGAAGGGTGGGTTAAAAAAGGAAATTCAACTTAAGAGGGTTGAGACGAAATGGGATATGCAAGAAGGATGGAGTGAAAGCGAAAATGTTGGAAGGCAGAGTTTGAAATACGAAGTGCACTGAGGTTAGGAAGACGAATGAAATACCAGAGATTTACTAGAGCGATAACCAAGTGAGGGATTAGTATGTTTCGGGCGATTTGGAGGGGAATTTGATTTGATTCTTCCAGGGCAAACCAGAAAGTAGATTAAACTTGAGTCCTGTATATGAGGAGGAGATCTGTTTACTGACAGTGCTTGATGGGTTAACTATTCGTTCACAACTGAGTAGTAGACATTTAAGGGAAGATTGGTATGAAAGTATTAATGATATAAGGGTAGGATGAAAGAAAACTTCAGCATTGTGTAGATGCAAAATGAAAAGCAAGAAGGATTGGACAATAAACTGGTATGCAGGAAGGTATGGATCAGAGTATGAATCTACCAAAAGAAAAAGTACAGGAGGTTACAAATGCAATGAAAATAATACAACTAGGAAAATTAAATAAAGAATAATTAAATTTCATGAAGGTTGTGATATGAAGAGCGGTTAGAACGTGAGCCAATAACACTGGAGAGCACTGGAAGCGGAAGACAACAGTAAAAAGGAGGGAACTTCAGTCCAGTTGAATTCTGGGAATGTTAAAACTCCGGATGTTTTATGTAAACACAAGGGAGGGAAAGGTCGTAGAACTATCTCTCCTGCAAATATATACCTGGTAGTGTATGTTGTATTGACTCTAGTGCTACGTACTCTATAAAAAGGATTATCTTTTTTAACTAACTGACTCGTGTCGAAGCAATAGAGTTACAGAGATACTGTACATAGTTTTCCTCACTTGAGTCGCCATATTGGAGTGAGAAAGGAACGAGGCGATCGCGACAATAGATGTGAGATGGATACGGAGGTACAAATGTTTTTTTGAATGCATCTGTAGTTTAGATGGCTCAGCTCTGAATACATATTTAAAAACTGCACCGTGCATAGTAAAATAGTTAGAATAATATAAATGTTGTAGGTCGTATTAAATTGTAGTTGTAAATAAGACCTATGTTCCGATGCTGTTCTTGCCAATGTCCTTCGTATTATCTTTGTGCTTATTGATTTTGGAGTCGATATATTAATTATTTTAGAATTCTTTACCTCCAATTTTAAAGTTTATTGCAACCAATATAAAAGTTGTAAAATGTCCTGTAACTATACTGTTGTCTTTTCATTCTTCTTTTTATAATTCGATTTTTGTCACAAAGACACCTGAGAATTTTAAGGTTAAGGAACCCCCAAAGCTTTTCTATGCATATTGGCCCTAATTCCCAGTCAGTCCCCCTCTCTAGTCAGCAGAGAAAAGTACTTCCAGGAAAATCAGCTTCGGAAAAGATCACAGGAATCTGGGATTCGTTTTCCGGGAGTTGACTCGCCAAGCATATCGAGGAGTAACAAGGCTGGGTTATATTCCTTCCAAGGGTATACCAGTTGAACCCTTTGACACCTTCATTTCTAGGATTATTTGAGTCACGTTAATGTGAATATATTAAATTTTGTTAGGGCAGCTATAGACTGACACTTTGGTATTAATTATATCAAGTATATAAAGAAAGAGAATATAAAGTAAGGAACGACATACCAGTCATGAGCAAAAATGCAAGGCGTCTCAAATCAAGCACACATCGGGAAAACCCAACTGGGATGCACAGAGCCTCTTCCCCCCCCCCTACCCCCCACCCCCCACCCTGGCTGGTTATCAACGGGCCAGGAGGGAGTCCAATGGAGTTCCCTTGATATCGTGGGGATCAATGCTTCGTCGTAACTCACATTATTGCGTGAGCCTCGTTTTTAAAGCAATACCCATCACACCGACTGACGGTCTGTCGAAACGATTCTCAACTTGGCCAAACGCAGTTAACTTGGACTAAAGTTATGTGATCTCAGAGCAGATATGGCGCACAGTCTGCCACCGACATTAATTCTCGTTTGGCTGGCTACCAGGGCTGTCACATTATTTTGCACCCAGTAGCCGACGCAAGGTGTATATACAAAGTGTCCAAGGAGGAAAAAGTGTTCCCTACTTACTCGACAAATGGCTTCCCGTGGGCACTGTATGTTGAAAGCATTTCATGTGTGTCCGTTCAGCAAAAAACACGAATTATTAACTTTTATTGATAAGTTTAATTATGATTAGTGAGCGAAATGGTATCCACTGACTCTTCCATAATTGTAACACGATAACAACTGTGAATTGGACATACATTCCCAAACTACTTTCCAATTATATTATGTTATATAGACGAATCACTTGCCATTGAGGTGTCATTTCTACTGGGATACACTTAATATACGATAATGTATAATCATTACTGAAACATGTAGAAAGACTTAGCCTGAGTAAAAAAGGTCCATGAAAATTTATAGTTAATTATGAAGTAGAACAATAAGTTTCATTAGTATACATGATATATAACAAAAAATAAATGGTTTGTTATTCTGTAAGAAAAGTGTATCTTGTGTTCATCTAATTCTAATGGAACAGAAGCGCATGGTAGTTTTTTTTTTTTAATATCTTGCTGTTAACAATAATATAGCAGAATCGAAAAGAAAAATGTTCGAAAGGGAGAGGGAAAGTTGTACTGGTTGTCGGGAAGGTGACTGAAGAAAAAAGCAGCAGAAAATAATTATTAAATTTCATAGTAACACATTATTCAGTTTATTATTTAATTAAAGAGCAGTATTGTTTTATTGATATATTTATTTACTTATGAATTTATTGTTCTTTTTTACATAGCAGTGCATGACAAGAGTTTCTAAGTGTCGAACTGTACAAGGAGACTGTTCTTGTTCTTCAATGCGTCCTCGGAGCTTACAATCCTTTCCGCATTTTAGAGTGTCCCAGCGGCAGGAATTTAATGCTGGTGGTGGCGTGAGGCTTGGCGGGTATCGTTGGTGGGTTTTCAAGTGATCCTCTACGTGCTACTGCCTCTTCCCTCGTGTTCTCAAATTCCTTGCTGAGTGACTTGTCGAGGAGGATTTAACTCGAGTGTGTTTGGTTTGTGGTCCGAGGGCTGTGTTTGATGGTCGGGGGAAGCATTGGTGAAGCTCCTCCTGTGTATTCTCTCTATTCACTCTTTATATTTAAGGCAGCATCGTGCAATATAACCTTTTTCGGTATTGAAGTGAATTCTATCCAAACATTTTCTGCTGTACATAAAATTATACTCTGAACCAAAACAATTGTACTGATTAGATATCGTTCCATCTCTCGGCCTTTTGTTTCTGGTAATTACTAATATGCAAAAATAACATGATTAGCGAATAGACGATACAAATGGTAAATAATTAGAAACACTGTAAGACGAGAATAAATTAGATATGTACAATAAGTGTATATAGGATATTTACAGTATGTTCTATTGCAATGTTACCTGGTTAGTACTCCTGTCAGCTCTGTAAGGTCGCTTTATGTTGGCCAAAATGATATTACAGTGAGTTGTCAAGCAGTAAGAGGGTTAAAACAATGCTTTTTATCTATCATATGTGATTAAACGTTCTCATGATGATATTCTATGGCGTATAAAATAAAATCGTTTAGCGGTTGTTCATGTATGATATTATGAACCTGAACAGTTGTAAATAATTTAATTGACAGTACCATATTTCAGGCCAGAAACATCAGAATTTTTTATCACCTACAAGAATTTTTTTTAGGGTAAAGGGAATAATTTATTTTGGGCGAATTGGACGACAACTGAATTTTCCAACCCATACCAGACAACAGACCAACCACAGTGTGAGTCGTGGATCTGTTTTGTTGTAGTGTTAATTAAGAGCTACAGGGATTACAAAAACGCTCACAACAAACTCCCCCCTTTAGTTAGAGATGGATGCAAAGGTCGTCAATCGTTGTGTACTGGGTAAGTGTGACAGGTTATGTGGGGCAGGAGTATACTGTAGAGAAGCAGAGTCAACGCAGTCATGATGGCCACCAACAAACACCATCAATAGCACCACCATCACCAGCACCAACACCAGTACCACCACCAACACAACCACCACCAACACAACCACCACCAACACAACCACCAACACAACCACCTCCACCAACACAACCACCACCACCAACACAACCACCACCACCAACACAACCACCACCACCAACACAACCACCACCACCAACACAACCACCACCAACACAACAACCACTACCACCAGCAGCAGCAGCCTTTGCGTGATAATCCTCCACTGATAGCAGGAGTTTGGCCTGGGATCCCTGGGGAAGGAGTTAGCTCCCTCCTCTGATGGGGTCGTCCCTTTCCACACCAACATTTCTCCGTCCTCACCCGTGGCAGAGCAAGACACGAACTTGTATGCACAGAACTCCGCCTGATTGGAGCTTCCTCGCTATTCCTTTCGCCTGAAGTTCCTCGTGATTCGCCAAATTCTGAGACCGAATTTCGCGTTTAGATTGTAGAGGCCTTCGCCCTGACATTGCGAACTTTCTCCATCAACACTTTTAGTTTACTTTCAGCGTCAAGTCGTACATTATTTTTGCATATTTTAGCCCTTTCAGTGTCAATTGGATTTTTATTCCACTTAATGCCAATTTTTTTATATCGATAGAGCAAGCCAACTCCAGTATAAAAAGATAACGTACTCATTTTGTTACCAAAGAATAAGCATTTTTACATTTCCAAATGGAAACACCATGAAACGAAGGAAGGTTTTAAGAAGAATTGAATACAGCAGATGAGAGGTAGTTTCACAGTGGAGATAAAAAGTTATGTTCTCAGCAAACACAATTAATCATTTAGTAGGCAGTGACATACGTTCACATTTAATCTAACGCCTGATGACTGCATTAAACTGAGGAGAATAACCCGAAATTCAAAAAACATAAGCAGACTGGAAATACTGTGCATACATGCTTCACTGTTTCAGCCACAAAGAATTGTCACATTTTATTTGCTCTGAAGGTTTTCTTTCCGAGTTTCTATTTCAGGATATTGTTTTTATTTTATTTTTTCTCTGACGTATATTTATGGTTTTGTATTTGGCATTTTACTACTGTGGAAAGACAAGAAGAAAGAGAGAGAGAGTCCCACTGGGAGAAGATGGCCTTGTCGTGTGGGGTACAGACTGAAAAAAAATATATAAAGGGAGAGAGAAAAACTGGCTTAATTCCTCCAAAAAACTATGGTCTAATGGGTCCGTTTTTGCAGCTGCGACATGTCTCCCTTCTCTTCCCTGTTTCTTTTCCCTTTCCTTGGTGTTTTTCCCATCTCTTGTCTTCAGGCTCACCATCTTCTCCCCAATTTCCTTCTCTAAATCCTTCTCCTCTTTGCTTTCATTTCTCTCTTTTCACTGTCCACACCTTTTCCACTTCTCCTTTTGCTCCTCGTTCTCTACCATCTCCACTCCTTTTTCTTTTTCAAGGCCTCTTCTCTCCATTCTTTCTTCCTTCTTAGCCTCTTCACTCTGTAAATTAATTTCGTCTTCACCACCTACTTTTCTTGCATGTATTTCCCCAACCCTCCCTCCTAGTCCAAGTAGCCTAGACTCTTTTTTTAATTCATTTTGTTGATGAATTGGAGGCTACTGATTTCTCCATACTGGGCTATTTAACAGCACATATACTATGCGAGTTTGTTTCGTGGTAGTGTTTGGAGGAGTCAGGAGCATCCAATTCGTCCATAAAAAAAAAAATAATAATAATCCCCCATCAAGTCACATTCCACCTTCTCTTTATAATAACAGCTGGTGTGTATCAAATAATATATAATATATCCAACTTACTTGAGATGTGTGTATGTCTGGTGATTGTACCGTCGACGATGTAACTTGGGTTCACTACTATGTGCTTACTGAGAGACAGTTTATATTATTGCAATCGTGTACTCTGGTCCCATTCTAAAATCCACCATGCATCATAGATTATTTGGTTCTATAAACAACTTTTTCTCAGGTCTCCATTAAGAACTAGACTCTTCCATTTACAATTTGGGCAGGTTAGAATGAAGTGAATTACTATTGTTTCTTACCTCGAAATCCTCATAATGGTTAAGAAAAGAAACTCTGGTTCCTTTTCTTCCTTTCTGGCCATACCACATCCGACCCACCAGAAACTACAACAACAACAAAAAACTTGGCCCCTTTACCCTCCCTTCCCCTTCTCCCCTTACCTTTCTTTCTAGTGCATCGGCCCTTAAGCGATGTCAGCCTTCAGCAAACTTTCCCTCTTGCCTCGTCTTTCTTCTCCTTCTCTACCACCTCTTTCATTCCTGTTCTTGGCGCACAAGCCATGGTAACTTTTTCTCTATGACCTTGTGAGCTTTCTTTTGTGGCCTTACACTTAGTAAACTTTCGGTAAGGGGTCCATGGTGCTGTAGATGGACCTCAGGCTTCTCATTCCCCTCAAAGTATACCAGGAAAGAAACCAATTATATAGTTGTAGTCTGTAGGTGAAATGGAAGGCTTCTAATCCCCCTCAAAGTGTGCCAGGAAACAAACCAATTATATAGTATTAGTCTGTTTTATGTCGCTTATTGGAAGAGTGAGTAGCCTTTATTTGTGTTGAAGTGACACGTGAGTTATTACACTTCCCGTTTTCAATATAATTATACTGGATATCTTAATTTAAATTGACCAGATTTTGAACTATATAGTTTTACATTAATAGCTCTTTGTTTACATTTTTGGCTCTCTGTGTGGAAAGATGTAAAGGGAAATGACACCAAGTTCATTTGTTTTCCCCACTTTCTCCCCATTTATTCCTCCCAAACCCAACCTGATCATATGCTCTGTGGTAGCCAATTTGGAACACATATATGCAAATCCTTACAAATCCTTTAAACCAAATCCTTAAAGATCTTTACTATATTTACATGCTACAAACGAATTATTACGTTTTAATCTTTTCATTCTCGTAAAACTTCACATGCGTTTCCCCGAGCCATTCCCTTCCCATCAGACTCAGCCTCTGTTTATCTCGCCAGCACTTCATCGTCGCTGTCCCTGTTTCCCTCTCCACCCAGTCCACGTTGTCCCTCCTCACCTCCTCCACGTTTTCCCTCCTCACCTCCTCCACGTTTCCTCTCCCCTCCCTCCGCCACTACCTCCCATCCTTCCGCCACTACCTCCCTTACCTCCACTGTTACCTCCCTTCCTTCCACTGTTACCTCCCTTACCTCCACTGTTACCTTTCTTACCTCTACCGTTACCTCCCCTCCTTCCACTACTACCTGCCCTCCCTACCCTAGCTAAGACCAGCTTGAACCATCCTTTTCCATCCCTTCCACCTCCATTCCACCTCAGTCTCATATACAATTCCCTCACTTTATCAGTTGGGAATGTTCTGTCTGTCTGCCTATCTGTCTGTCTGCCTGCCTGCCTGCCTGTCTGCCTGTCTGTCTGCCTCTCTGTTGTTTGTCTGTATTTCTGTCTAAATTATTGAGTGGACTAACACACACATAGGCTACCAATATCGTGTATGTTTGATTTCTGGCTTCTGTATTTGCAAGTTCTCCCGTCCATTCTGACCTTGTGTTGGCGTTGCTCAGACACAAGTGATTTCCCAGGAGTGGTCATTACATTATACATACAGGCAGGTTGGCGGTGGTGGAGACGATGTTCAGGCTGTCTGGTCGCATGTTGTCGGCGTAGTGGAGTATTGAATTAAAAGACTAGTCATTTTTCCAAGCTGCATGCATGTGTAACAATATAACAGGCCACCTTTAAACCCACTGGATATCTTCAGCTGTACCACCCCTTCACTTCAGACAAACTCCCACACCGTTCCCACTGTGTCCAATGCAGTGAGTCTGGCAGTAAGAGTATTGTGGAGCGGCCTCTCGCTACCTCATATTTTCTCTCTGGTTCCCCTTCCACTCCCAAGTAGGAAAGTAAGGGACGCATATTCCCAAAGTGTATCCCTTTTTCAAACCTCATATTGTCTTTTATCATTTCCAGGTGAGTCGAGATCACAAAATTCCTTTAGATGTCGATAGGCTTCATAAAAGGAATATGCGCGAGTGTCCATTTTTTTTTTTTTTTTTTTTTTTTTTTTAAGGCAGGGTGGGGGGGGCGGGTGAGCTGAGGGTTGTACATCATCGATATTTATCACACACTATCTCCTCATTCATTACGGCCCCTCATGAATCGTTGGTAGAAAATCACCTCACTGTTATTCTCTTCAATTCTTCATGGAGTGTGGAGCCTGTAAAACCTAATTTCGACATAAATACAAGGTCTACATACACTGCTGTCATTCACTAACTCTTGTAATAATCGTCTTGATGCGGAAATAAGCCTAGTGCTGTGTAGAGGTTATATTGGGACAGGATTTATTAACGATTTCCTGATGTTCTTGTGAATCGTGGTGGATCAGAAAGCGTTTTATGTTTTCCTTCCTACATCAGAATGTCAGTCCTGTTCTGGTGAGGGTTGAATGATTTATATTATGATGGAAAGATAACACTAACGAAAGCCCCACAGTTAATCTCACATACATACAGCTAGATAAAGAAATAGAGAGAAAATATAACCGTGTTTGAAGCAAGAGCAGGGGAAGGAGGGAAAAAATACATGTTACTGACTGACTCGGGACTGACTTCTTCTGTTGTTGGTGTGAGGTGGAAAAATCGAAAGCGTCTACAGTGTCTACACCGTCCTGTGAACTCTGCCCTTGTGGTGGTATGAAGCTGAGAACACCAGGATGGAGAGAAAGACAGGAAATCATGATAACTCTGGAACACCTTTTAGCACGATGGAGAAGGTGATAGAGAGGAGAGTCGGTAAACACGAAGGCAGCAGAAGTGAGAATACCAGAGTGGGTGGAGCGGTAAGAGCCATCCGTGGCTTGGTGGTGCCTGGCCGTGCTCACTGGCGGTATATCCAAGGCTGCTGCTGATTGCATTTTACAGGCTCTGGTAAATTCCGTGGTTATGTGGCGGTAAAACGCTCGTAAACTCTGCAAGTTCATAGTGCTCTCTCATGCTCCTTTACTCTGTTTATTACTCTATGTTACTAAAGGCATTATTTGAAGGAAGCATTAAGCGCAGTACCTCTGACAAAGTAAACCCGAAATCACTTGTTCTTAAACGAATTTCCTGTTTTCTGGAGGCAATTCATTTTCCCTGTTAATGTGCAAGGGGTGAAATACAGTATCATAAAGCTACACTGATACATACGGTTTCCTAAGGTTACCTCGTCTTTGTTGTTGTCTGCATATACTTTAGTGTAAGATGTATGTACAGTCTCCTCCACTTCCAAGTTCATCACTCAGAGTTGTCAATGTGTGTATCGCGTATTCTATATGGTGTGAATCACCTGTTTCGGTTCACGTATCCGAAACACCTGCCAGTACGACGAGTAAGGAGAGGGAATGATAGAAGTGTGTTGTTACAATGTGTCACGTCATCATCAAACCTCATAGTTTACCATAACCTCCACGTTAGTCATGTTTATTAATCTGTGACGATAGCCTACAATTAATAGTCAATATACAGTATAAATAAAATTGACGAGCATTATGAATATTGCAATTTTAACTTTCTTGACACCTCCTACCAAGGGAAATGTGATATAAATGAACTTTTCTTGATAAAATGAACACATTGACAACACTAGAGTGATGAACGTAGGAGTGGAGGAGACTGTACAGCCAGCAGTATAAATTCGCATCCATCTCATGTACTTAATAATGTAAATATGACCAGATAGTTGCCTTCTGAACTAGTTTCTATTCTAAAACATATGTAATTTACTATATGAGAAGTATATCTGTCATCTCTGCATTCAAATTGTGTTACAACATAACATTTTCCTTATCCATACGGAGGTGGAAATAAAGCCAACTTATGCTGCCGACTGTACTTAACTGTACATGAACTGTATTGTGTACTTTGGTGGATCCTGGCATTAGGTTACCTCCTTCCTCATTCACAGACATCCTATAGTGGTTTAATTCAACTTCTGACGCTATTTGTTGGAATGTAATTATGTTTAAGTTTATATACTTAACTTGTGTAATTATACCTAACTTGAATGAAAGTCAGGTGAATCTTAGAGTCACGTGCAACCCGGCTACGTCGTCCAAAGGTTGAAATTTACTGCAGGAGAAAAATAATGAGTTGCCAGGCGACATATCAAAGCAGAAAAAATGAAAAAATCTCTGTCATCCAGTGTCGTGTTGATGGTGATGACAATAACGATGATGATAATAATGATGATGATGACAGCAACGATGATGATAGTAATGATGATAATGACAGCAACGATGATGAAAGTAATGATGATGATGACAGCAACGATGATGATAGTAATGATGATGATGACAGCAACGATGATGATAGTAATGATGATAATGATTTATATCGTGATCAGTGTGATAATTATGGTGGTGGTGGTCGTTTGAGTGATTGGGGCGCCATAAACATTTGTTAGTGAAACAGAGGAGTGGTCGTTATCGTTAATGTTCCCTGAGATGATTTATTTCTTTATGACCTCACAAATGAGCCTAAGAGCAAACATAAATACATAATAACATACATACATACATACATGTATGTCACGAGTCAAATTTGATCGTGACATATTAATCAATTAAGTATAGGAATAATGCTTTAATAGCCGTAGCCTAGCGGTTGAGAAAACGAAAGGCAGGAGTGTGTGTGGTGAACGGGAGACAGTTCCTGTTTGAGCTTGTGTTTTCTCCCCCTCTGTAGCCGTTAAATCATTCGTTTTCTCACTCGTGGCTTATTAATATTGATTTTTGCCTACACACAGTTATTCTTTAAACTCTCCATATGATTCGTGAAGTGGATAATTACCATGATTAGTTTATGTGGCGGCATTTACATTGCATGCATAGCTAGTGAGTGTAAATGAGATAATATGAAGACTAAGTCTAGTCAGTTATTATATTCAGATAGTTGGGTGTGGCTCCGTGAGTATCGATCCAGACAGTTGGGGGAGGAGCTAATTATTGGTTGGGTAGAGACAATTTGAAAACGGCAGTCTTGACTTCAGCCAGACAGAGTATACACACGTAATCGATCAGCTCCTGTCTACCCTTTGCAAAATCACAGCTAAAGATTAATGACTCGGTCTCGTCACTAGTTATAATCTTCAACGTTCGTGATTGCAATGCACTGTCATATTGATTGGATAGAAAACATAATCAATTGACAGTGGAAGGTAAGATAAACGAGTGATAAATTATTGTGTGGACCTTGAAAATTCCTGTTGGTTTGAAGGACACTGAAAAGAAAATTACTGAGACTGAAACAAAACTCTGTAATTATCAAGGCTTATGGTTAGATTGATATCGATTATTAATTAAAGTAAATTGAGTAGGAAGGTCTTGAAATAGCACCAATAATTATACTCGTACATTGGAAAAGACTCGCGAGGACATTGAAAAGAAAACGGGAGTCACGCGCGAGGGTAACTCATTTATTTAGCTAGCTTTTGTGAGTGAAAGTGAGTACGTGAGAAATTTATTAATTCTGTTGGTGTAAGACTGAATTCAATAAATTATAGTAATTTAATGTAATTGGTTGTTTCATACACCATATCTTCCCTATTACTATATATTTATAAATGCATTCATATCGTAAGAGCTCACGTAAATAAATAATTGTTGATAAACTTGCAATAATATAGGGGATTCAACCTCTTGAGAACCTTCCTTGAACCAACACAACGAAGGTGAATTAATAAACCGGGTAAGGTAAGTCAATTACTGAATCATTGCTTACTTAATTATTATATTCATTATAATAATTCCAATATTGCACTACGAAGTTTATTACAATGTAGACGGACTAATAATCTGACATACTGATTGACAGTTTGTATCACCTAAAGGAAATTCCCTAACAAAAAAGAAGTGAATATAATAATCATGGGTAAGATATATTTAAGGTGTCTAGAGACATTAATATGTTTGGCAGACATAAGGTCATCCAGTCAGATTTATACTATATAACTGTTCCAGGGTAAAATATTGCTTGACGTGGAATTACAATCATCATCATTTTATTGGTGTAACTAATGTGTTTTTATCTTTTTCAGGTACGTTTGTGGAATTCTTCTGTTGGTTCCTACCCTGCATGGCAAGGTAACAATCAACATTACAGTTTCCTCACAATTTCTGATGTAGTCAACCCGTTCATAGGAAAATATACACAATTTTAATGAAAGAGAGTAACTACCAAACTATGGGGTTACACTAAAGGTGTTTCTTATGTTACTTATATGTTTAAAGGTAAAATGCATGAGAACACGAGTGAGAAAATTAAATTACACAACAACGGAATGACGGTGAACTGAAAACTGAACACGGATAAACCTCAATGGAAATTTCACATGAATTATTACGTGGTACATTTGTGTAAATTCATATAGGTGCAACCATGTATGTATGTACGTGTGTGTAAGTTTATGTCTGTGTGCGTTGGACTATAACAGTTGGATGCCGCTCCCCCAAAAAATTATATATATTTTTTTGTTTAGTTTGTGTTATCAAAAGTGGTGCTAACGAGAATTTTACGTGCGCTGAGTTTTCATGTATCATTTGTAATTTATTTAGATTACGTGAAGAGCAACGAGATCCTCATTTTTCTTGTTCTAGTGAAAAAGGTTTACGAGTAACAAGTCAAGGGGGCCATGTTGGGAGAGCCATGTTGGGAGACCATTTTGGTAGGGCCATGTTGGGAGATCATGTTGGGAGGGACATGTTGGGAGGGGGGCCTGGTGGGAATTATCATTAGGCAAATTAATTATGTTAAGTAATTAAGTACATCGTCACTATAACAATGATAGAATGTTCTTATTTTGACAGGAATGCAATAGTGTTGTACAACAAAAACACCCACACACAGTGCATGCATTTTTGTCGACCTGAAATCTGTGAGTTACTACAGAACCTAACAGTATGGTTCTATAGATGGAACCGTGCTTGTGTCTCTGAGTTACATAGACGGTACAGTTTTACACGTACAGTACACTGTAACGGGTGTTATATATATATATATATATATATATATATATATATATATATATATATATATATATATATATATATATATATATATATATATATATATATAAGTGCACGTGCACGGTTACACGCATGCATGAAATAATCACACACATACACTTTACTGCAACTACGGAAAAAGGTAATTTTGCCCTTTAGTAAACGGTTTTGATGATGAAAGTGACTAAGTTGGAGAGGAATGTGAAATTGCTTTTGCATATGTATTGGCACAAAAATATGCACTATTGAATATTATATAGGAAGATATATATATACACAGTATATATATATATGGAAAGGTAAGAGGAGAGACGAAACTTGTGTGTGTGACTGTCCACACCCTTATTACTAGTGAGTGCCAGACGGCCACTCACCACTTAGAGTTGATTGCAACACTCACGGGGGGACACTGAGGGCTGTTATCAATTTATCAGTCCAGTAACTGAATCCTCCTCCAACAAACGCACTTTTAGTGATGAATAAACACATCGGTGAGTTGAGTCGTTGGGGCATTGGTTAGCCTACTAAACCTACAGTTAAATTATTCATATTCTATTTCATGAATATATCAACCATAGGCTTACTTCATGGTGAATACTTATAGCTGGGTATGAAATCTATGTATTATTTGTGAAGAAATATATTGCAGTTTTTTACTTTTTGTAATGACCACAGTTACTGTCAAACTGGTGTCCATTACTGACACTGTCAAAGCTGCTCTCATCACGACCACTATGGTCCCCTCACTCACCACTCGTGTTCCCTTGTTAGTGAGGATGACCCCGGAGCCAATATCCCTCACACACACCCTTTGCCCTTTAACCAGCCTCCTTCACCTGTCGCACCTGAGCACCATTGATTTCCACTAGCCTTCCTCCTCCCCTTCCTCCTCCTCCCCCCCCCCCCCCATCCTCCTCCTCCTAACCTGTGAAGCTTCCAAGTGCTATGCTTACTCTGTGTCAGAATAAATAGTCGGAATCCATGACCTATAGGATAATGTGATGCAAATGTCAAATAACATCCTTGTTCCATTAAAATGTCCGATAAATTGTTAGAACACAACCGGTGATTATATCGTACAGCAGGAAAGACGTGGCATATTTTATAAGGCAACTGCAAAGTGTCCTACAAAGCTTTGTTTACGTACTGTACCAAGATGCAGTTGGTGATTAAAGGAACATTGCTCTCCATTTGTTGCTGATGAGTCTTGGCCGTATTTTTTTTTTTTTTTTTTTTTTTTGCCTAAAATTGTATGTTACTCTATACAGAACAGACTGATATGTGTGTTTCTTTCTTTTTTTTTGGCGCCGCAGTAGCAATAATACTCAGTTGGCTTGTACAGTCCCCAGTGAGGTGGTGTTACTGGTATGGCATTAATGGACATTTGCTTTGTTGTTAAAAAAGCAAAGAGATGTCAGGAGTGATATATTTATATGCAGAGTGTGGGATATGTCAGCTTTATAATATTCCCACACAAGTCGTCCAGATTTTGACAAAGAAATGGGATGACTTCTAAGCATAGTTATAATGTTTATATATTTCTACATGTCTTTTACACATGATTGCATGGGTACATTACCTACTCAAGATATTTATAGACATTGCCAACCATAGACAGACATTTGACACCCACTGACTCGAGTGTGAACAGTAAACCAGAGAAATAGTTATAATAAGAAATAAAAACAAAATATATTATTGCTTTAAAACTAAAATTATATATATATATATATATATATATATATATATATATATATATATATATACATATATATATATATATATATATATATATATATATATATATATATATATATATATATATATATATATATATATATATATAAACTACTGCACCAATCAACGCAGCATTTCCACGAAGCCGAAAATATAAATAACGCCGACTTTGAATGGTGAATAATTAAAAATGGGAAAAATATCTTTGAACAGGTTAGTTTTATACCGTGGTGGAGCGCTAATGAACCGGACATCTGGCACTGTAATATATTTTGTTTTGAAACACTCGCGTAGTCTCGGTGGGTTTCTCATTGACTACTAGTACAGTCGTGGGCATAAATCCACTTTTACCCAACTAGGTTAATGGAGGTTTAGTGTTGAAGAGCTGTTATTTCATCTGCATACTCGAAAGGTGATTTGTTTTTGTTTTTTCAAAGGTACTTGCTAAATACTGTATGTGGGAAGTGGTATAAAAAGAACTATTTGATAAAGTGTATATAAAACCTTAGTTTCTTTTTAGGTTAAGGGGAGTAACCTAGTATGGGAAATTAGAAGGTTACTGATTCCTCCAAGATATGCCTGGAAACAGAACACCTCCATATGATATAATAGAGGGTATGTGTTTTATAGCTGTGTTTGGAGGCCTGCATTGACTCCAAATGTTTAGTTCATCATGTCAACGCAGAGAATAAGGCAAAATGATGTTACCAGCTACACTAAGTATTATTAAGTAGCTTATACAATTAAAGTACAGTATATTCGTTGTTGCTGGTGTCGGTAATGAATAGACTTGCACGAATATTACAGAAAATGACCAGGACCTGAATTTATCAAAGTAAAGTTCACTCCTTAGTTAGAAATTGTTTGGTAAGCTTTCATTCATTCATGACAAAGACTAGAACCTGGCACTGCTCTGAATAGTAATATAGACTCGTACTGCAAGAGGAGAAAACTCGTCCACTGCTTCGAAATGGGCCTGAAACACTTTGGCGAGGTCAGTATTGCAAACATATGAATAAATGTGAAATCTAAAGAGGTTTGATAAATACCGTCCAAGTACTGCACACCCGAGCTCGTAAATTCGAGACCACGTACTTAGATGTTTGTTATTTGAGTTAACATTTATTTGGGGAGAAATCAGAGTAAAGGTGGAATATAGTGGAGCGACATGATACAATCTTTCACCTACAATGACACCTTCTCTTCTCCACACAGTGTTACCAGCTCAGATGACATAAACATTTAGGGACTTGGTGGCGAATTTACGAGCTCGAGTGTACATAATGAAATGCTTAATCTGTTGAATCAGTAACGAAACATTGTCAGTGAATGTTCCACCACAATTGGCGTTAATATTTTGAAGTCTGTTTATGTATTGTGTTTGGCAGAAAAATATAATGGACAGACAACTATCTACCTCTCCTAGATAACAAGAGCGTATGGAGTGTTGCGTGTATATAGTCAATCATTTCTGACAGGTTTGTGATGTAATTTTATTTTCGTTTATATGATTTTCTATTACGAAAATATTCCGAAATTTCTTATTCTCTCAAAACCTGCTACTCATTCTCTCTGTCTATTCTTCCAATGCAAAATAATTAACTTAATTGTTACTTGCTCATTATCATTTTATTATTTCACTCACTCATCGACGGCAAGCGACACAATAGCTTTTTGAAGCTCATTTCTCACTACAGAAAAAAATATTATGCAGCTTACTAACTTATTGACGCTCATTATTCCCGTGCACCTCACATTGGCTGAAATACCGATGTCTGCTATTATTGTATTTATATTTATATTTATATTATTGTATTTATATTACAACAAAGAACAGTACACTTTATAATGATTAAGCTAAATATACACACACACACATGGTTGCAGGTAATCAGTATAATAAAGTCATTTTTTGCATTCACACCAAAGTAGTTTTAGTTGACGGTGAGTGGCAAATAGACCTTCCACTTTCCTCACACATCATAATTATTATACGTAAACCACAAATGAGCATATAAATATAAAATAACAAGTATATGTGGCTGTATTTGTAATATAACCATATACGTTAGATTCCTCGGAAGCCTTTGAGCTACGAAAAACGTGATCACATACGGTACTGCTCGGTGAGGAAAACACGTCTAGTACTCTTAATATTTTCAAGGCCAATTTACCCTGCGAATATACTAGTGCATGGGTCGATCCGGGGATTTTGTTTTTATCACCAGTTGTTGTATATTCTCCCTCACACATCGCCCATACCTGTTGATCCCCTACCACTTTGCGGCCCCTTTTATGGTCTTGAGTAAAATTTTATGAGATGCAGGACGAAACTGCTCGCAAATTACTTAAGTGGAGGTACAAATTAATTCCCTTCACTGCTGCTCTGAGTTAATTTTTAGCCGAGTTCTGACCGGCACGCGAAAAAATGTAAAGTTTCTGGTTGAATGAACGTTAAATGTAATAGAAATGTTGGAGACTACTACTGGGATACTGAAGGTCGTGGATAGTATAAGGGAATAGTGTACTTTTGGTTCTTTAGATTGTTTTGATTCCTCCAAAGTATGCCAGGAAACAGGACCACTACAGTCGTGACGTGTGTGTGTATGAGCAGCAGATGACCTGGGCCACGGTGACGGGCTTGATGAAGCCTATGTCCAGTGTCTGATCATATAAAAAAAAAAAAATAAAAAAAAAAAATAACGAAAATAAAAGTGGCCTGTTGCTTGGAGGAATCAGTTGCTCCAAATATACCAACACTGTACTTCCCCCTTCAGGCAGAGGGAGTTTATAGTGATTTGAAGGTCATTTAAATATCATGGTAAATATCACTGTCTTGGTAATAATGAGTGTCCTTGGTGGATTCTTTATCGAAGTGGTGAAGGTCGAGTGGTAAGCATATTGGACACGTATCAGATAGTCGGGGGATCGATGCCACTCAAAAGAAAGAGCTGAGAACATTTTATTTTACAAAAAGAGGTTCCATAGTAGTCATGGATAGATTAAGGCTCATGAAAAAGTTTAATAATAGGGGAAAATTCGAGGACACACACACACACACACTAAAAAATAAAATGGTTTTAGGAAAGGTCAATGAAGGAAAGATTAGAAACACATTGAGGCGTAGATCGTTTCCCCACCTACAGTACACTCACTCTACTGCCCAAATATCTTGCTCAAAGAAGGGAGTGTTTGGGTTTCGAGAGAGAGAGAGAGAGAGAGAGAGAGAGAGGGTGGGGTTACGGGGTCGGGAGGGGCAGTAGGTAGGTAGGTTGGTTGGTTGGGGTCTCAGGTTGTGTGTGGTCCTCAGATCCCACCGCTTGTTGTTTCTATCCACAGATCAGTAATCGCACGTGGGGGCTGGAAAGTTGTTTTACCCACTCTGGGAAAGGGAGCCGAGTGGAAGAAAGCTTTCCTCCGTTCTTTTCTTTTCTTTTCTAACAAGCTTTTAGTCTTGAGTTTTGGTAAGCTTTTCTCCGCTTTTACTTTCCCAACAAGCTTTCAGTGTTCAGTTTTAGGAAGCTTTTCTCTGTTTTTTCTTTACTAATTTGCTTTCTGTCTTTAGTATTGGAAATATTTGGGTAACTGTGTAGTTCCCCTTTATAGAATGTACTGTAGATCTTATCACCTCGTTACTTGATTAATTAAGGGACTCTGTGATGTAGTCAGAAAATTGGAGTTATACGAGTCCTTCAAATATTGCCACGAAACACCACCTGTATGAAAGGATGAAAGGAGCTTGTTTTATGGCGTAGACAGGAGGAAACAGACGCCTCCAGTTCTCATATACGATTACAAGGTCCTTAAAGGGAGAACTTCTTTTTGGTCAATTGAAGGGCTACTGATTCCTCCAGACTATGTAACAAAAGGATCTGTTTCGCGTTATGTTTAGGAGGAATCTGTATATCTCCGGTTCGACCAATTGCTAACGTCCCCTGAGACTATTATTACGTATGACTAAAATTGTAAATGTGTTAAATACGATCGTAAATTTTCTGTTTGTCGCTTTTCAATTTTTCGCTCGTTAGATTCATTGTTTTATATATTTTCTTCCTCGATTTTGTATTTTTCCATTCCCACCAAACATATTCTTTCCTTGACCTGTTAAACTATTTTACATGCCCCCCCCTCTCTCTCTCTTTTGTTTACTCTCTCACACGATCTTTTTTTATCTACACCCACCTCATTTTATATTTTTGTCTCACACACACACACACACACACACACACACACACACACACACACACACACACACACACACACACACACACACACACACACACACACACACACACACACACAACCAGACAAGTCCTCGGTAAATAAAAGTGACGGTGACCTCTGTGAATATTCCAGGAAGTAATTTGCAACGTAACTTTAAATAAACCTTCTGATGTCATACCTGATGCTGACTTTTTTTGTAATAATTAATAATGTTCCTCACTGACACCTACCTAACCATTCATTAAAGACGACTGATTAATGATACTCATGTTATGGAAATATAATGGAACTCAGTAACTCCCCCCCCCCCTACACACACACACTGCTGTCTGGACCCACTACACTCCATGGCAATCCAATATAAATTCGTAGGTATCGACATATACGTATAATATATCTTTCGTCACCATTAATTAACGTGGGTAACTAATGTGAATGTTGCACGAATTCATTTACTCTTGTCGGACAATCTGTTGTAGGAGTGTAAGTATAAATACATTCTGTCGGTGTTTATGACTTCATATACTAACTATATTATGAAGTATATTTCAGTATAGAATGCCAAAACTATGTAATGGATTTGATAAAGGAAATGCTCCTGTATATTCATTCAAGACATTCAAAATAAGAACTTTCAGAAACCGTAAAGTTTCACTAATTTATAATAAGGCTGAGCAAACAAAAAGGCAAAAGTACTTGATTGGGAAAGTTTTGGTTAAGAATCACCCATGTTTCATTACTATGCTTAATAAGAAGAGTTAATATTTATATATTTAATAATCTCGATACAGATTCAGCTCAAATCTCAACCAAAACCTATTCACGTGTTCGTACTAATCCACAAATAACCTTTTCCATAAACCAGCTAATAAACAGACCAACATAGACACACACACACACAATACGTACAAGTACTTCACCACTGACCTGTTGTGCCACCCAAAAAAACGGGCCTGTGTGTGTTTGTGTGTGTGTGTGTTTACAAATCGAACTAAATATTGAGGATGCACAATACCAGCATAATAATTTCTGTGTTTTGCGTGTACCAGTTATATCTTATGTACACCAAGTAAAATATTTTGTATATGTAAGTGAGTGAATGAATGTGTGTGTGTGTGTGCGTGTACATGTTTGAGGGCTTGTTTCAATTCCTAATATTTATTTCCAATGTTTGCCTGCGTTCTACCAGTATTTTTTTTTTTCAACCGGAGTTCATGTTTATTTTACAGGTGTGTGCATTTGTGGGTAAAAGTTCCTCATAACATATCTGAATATAAAAGTGTGTTCAAGTGAAAAAGTGGTTATATACATCTAAACGAAATGACATGGCCTCGGTCATCGAGTTTACCTCTTTCAGAACATATTCCCTCATGCATAAGGATCAAAATCGTATATGAGGAGTAAGAAGCCTTTATTGGTGATGTTTTGCTTCTGTTTAATCAAGGCTATCAATGTGGGTAGGAACGTGCCATTGACCTGAAGAAGCAGTAGAGAAGAGACGTCAATGAAAGCTCCTCCTCATACGGTGTACTGTAGTTCCTCTTCAATCCCTCAAGCTGATGCATATTTTACCTAAAATTCCATCATGTGTGACTTTTTCTCTTAATTAAGCTGAAACCTTGACCTGAACCTTCATGAATTACTAAACATATGAGTCCCACAGTAATAAAACCTCTGCCATCAACGATAAGAAAGCATCAAAGTTTTACAATATTGTGTATGCATTTTAATAAGGATAAGCTCGTTAGTTTGATTCACAAACATAAGCCGTCCATAACAGGAGTGAGGTCATGCAGAACTATGCATGCATTTTGTAACGGGCTCCTGTATTTTTATGCCCATTTTTAGGATTATTGCATTTCATTAAATTAAAATGCCTCGGGGCTCTCAATAAATTACACAAGCTTTACATACGTGCTATTGCATATAAAGCCATTCTGGAAGCGTGTACACCTGGCTCTTTGCTGTTGTGAGGTAAAGGGTTGTATATTTTTTCTTCTCTAAAGGTCATGGTTGTATTGAGTGTAGGTGTGTCTTGTGTGAGTACAATGTCATTCATGCATGTGTATTCATATGTATTTGAACCAAGAATGGATTAGTGTGGGTTTGTATGTATTCGTGTGTGTGTTAAATTTATGTACGTGTTTAATACTATGTGTGATTTGTGTGTATGTTTGTACTTGTATGTTCAGTGCTATATTATTTGTGTATGAAATGTCATGAGGTCTATGTGAGTTTTGGTCCCCTGCGTTTGTGTGTGCGTATGGGAAGTGAGTGTACCAGTGTATCGTGGCATGCAGTGTGTGTGTGTGTGTATGTATGTATATACTTTATAAACAAGGAATCAAATATGGGAGGAACAAGGTTTGCTTTAAACTGACCCATCTCTCTCCCTCACCTGTCTGTTTTCCTTTACCTCTCGCACACACACACACACACACACACACACACACACACACAAACACACACACACACACATCATATTCACACTCACGTCACTCACCTTCATCCCCTGGCAGTAGTTTGGTTCCAATTTCATTTTATTTATTTATTTTCGCCATATTTTTTTGTGATGATTATTCCTGTTTTTCTTTCCTTGCTGAAATTTGGTTCCCACTTAATTTCCTTTTTTATCCGCCATATATTTGTTATAAATTTTCCTCTTGCTTAAATTCTGGCTGTAATTTTCTTTTTTCTTCGCCATATGTTATGTTATCTTTCCTGTTTCTCTATCCCTCATGTTATCTTTCCTGTTTCTCTATCCTTCGCGTTATACGACTCTTCTCATTTCCTTCTATATGCATTCATCTCTCACGGCCATATCCTTGTGTTCGCGCTTTCTCACACTCAGTCTACCCTTACCCTTCCCATCAAACTTTCAGTCTTTCATTGAGTGTTGCTTTGTGTTTCGGTTACCTCTCTTTGTTGTCCCCTTTCTCCTCTCCCCTATTAAGTTCTCACTCTCCTTTCTTGTAGTTCCGTGGCATTTACTTGTCCGTACATCTTTTTTTTTCTTTTTTTCTTATCTCTATCTTCATTTCACACTCTCTCACTTATTCCCCCTTCCAGTATTTCTGTCTCCTCTTCCTCCTCTATTACTTTCGTCTTCTCCTTTACTCGTTCTCTTACCTACTCCTCTTTCATCAGTCTCTCTGTTCCTAGTATTTCATTCGCCCTTCCCTTTGTCATTCTATTCCCTCTGTCGCTGGTGCCTCCCGTTCACTTTACTAACCCCACCTGCACTACCATTTCCAGCCCCCAGTTCCAGTACCATTTCCAGTCCCCAGTTTCAGTACCATTTCCAGTCCCCAGTTCTAATATCATTTCCAGTTCCAGTTCTAGTACAATTTCCAGTTATTGTTCTCGTACCATTTCCAGCCCCTGTTCTAGTACCATTTCCAGCCCCAGTAGTTCTAGTACCATTTCCAGTTTCAGTTCTAAGTCCAAGTCCAATGCGAGTTGCATTATCAGTTCCTGTGCTAGTTCCAGTTGTATTTCCAGTTCCAGTACCCCTTCCATTTCCAGCAGCCACAACATGCGACATCAAACATATCCCGGGGGAGTGTGTGGCCTGCCGGGTCCTGGAGGGAGTTGGGGCAGAGACAGGGAAAAAGTCTGCAGGAAAAGGAGACACAACATTGTAGTAGAACTTTATTACATACCAAGTGTATTATATATAAATCATGTGTATGGTGATTACGAGGAGAATTTCTGGATAAGTGTGTGTGTGTGTGTGTGTGTGTGTGTGTGTGTGTGTGTGTGTGGAGACCTATGTGTGTTTTTATGTGCGTAGACCTATGTGCGTGTGTGTGTGTGTGTGTGTGTATTAATGCCACCATTATATATGTAAGAATTTTCACCTGTATAACTTATTTGAAGGCTGTGTCTGGTTCTGAAACATTAAACTTGAAACGAGAGTCAGAGGGAGGAATGGACAACAATGCTTTCTGTGTCTCGACTAAAATACCCTATGGAAACTCTTAGTAACCCTCTGAAGACAGTTGCTGAGGGAACATATGCGGAATAAGGCTAAATTCTATACAGTTTTGTAATGGTATATTTTTTTCCGTAGACTCTCATACACACAGGATATTTCACGACCCTTGCCATGCCTTAACAAAACATATACATTTATATATTTAATTAATTGGCTATTCAGAATCACCATAAACATACTATAATGTTCGAAATCATGTGACAGTGTAAAATAGCACCTTAAAGAAAGAAAACATTGCCCTGATACCACATACCAGTAAAAAATGTGTAGTCCCAGGCCTACACACTTCTCAGGAATCACTTCTTCCTTCAGTGCGACGTGAAGCATTTGTTTGTCCAAGGATCAACGTTGAGTGGAGAACGGACACACAAACAAGTCCTTATAATGTACACTGCATCTTCTCCAGCCTTGTGGTGGCGAGTGGCGACACAAACACTGCCACAAGTCAGTATAAAAATAGTCAGTATAAAAATAGTGAGTATAAAAATAGTCCTGCCTAAGTCGAGCTCAATTTGTCTCGAACGAATATTGGTTATGATTTTAGATCTCTATTTTTGTTTCTCTCGGGTAGGGACATTAAGAAGCTTGCTTTCTTTCAGACCCCACTTTTCTAAATATAGAAACACACACATACACACAAACACATAAACACACAATAAATAGAAATATCTTGTATGTATTCGTACTGTTAAAGGGAAAGAGGCCTGCACAATACCACAGAGCTACAAGGACATAGACACCTGTTGCTCCACGTGTAAAAAGGAAATAGGACAAAACATTACCATTTCCACGAATTTCAATGTTAAATGTACACAGGTATTTATGCAAAGTATATTACGCAGTCGAAAAAGAAAACAAAGAAAAAACACACATTCAATACGGCAGCTCTTCAATAACGAGATATTATGGAAAGAGTTTAAATCGTTCAGCGTTAGTCACTTTTTTTTTTTTCCTAGGATTGAGTATCTTGGTTATGGGTTAATTTAAATAGTTTTTCACCTATATAGACATCACGCTCACTCAATTATGAATCCTGTAAATCGTCTGTATGAGAGAAGAGACAGACACACATACACACACACATACAGACACACATATCGTCCATCGTTGTTGTTGTTGTTGTTGTTATATGGTTTAATTATACCGTGAGTCTGGGATGTAATTACAACTTTCCATTCAATGACACTTAAGAATTTTTGTTGACGAATGGGAGGGGTTAGTTTAGATATATAAGTTTAATTTGATTAGGTAAGGTTAGGTTAGAGTAAAAATGGGAAGTGATGGAAAAGAATGGCATGAAAAGATGTGAGGAAGTATATAGGCAATGATTCCCTATAATATTTCATTCTGGATGATGCCATATCAATATTACGCATTTCATTAAGCCGTTTAATAGAAACTTCACGAATGATAACCAAAAATGTGAATATAATGTAATTACGAGAAGGAATTTATTTTAAATTTCAACGTGGGACCTCGGCTAAATGGCGTTGCATTAATTCCATTGCCATAGGAAGTTTAATATCAGTTATAAAAGTTTTTATTGCAATATTTTCGGGAAAGAGTAAAATAAATGTAAATTACAGTAGTTTTAATCTAACCTTTTCAAATGCACTTGTTTTACATATAACATTCCATTTAGAACTGTCCAGAGAGAACACATCAGCAACGATTGTTATAACTATAAAATTTACGTTGTATGTTCCTCTTCTGAACCAAATGTAAACCAAAGCCATAATTATATACCTCGAAATTATACAGTGTTTACATATTGCTTAATTTTATACCATATAGGATTATTATTACTTATACTCAGCCATAGAGAGTAAGATGTTCGTCACAATCAAATCCGACCTACTATTTTAAGGAGAGTAATATGTTGTGGATAGTTGGAAGGCTTCTGATTCCTCCAAAATATTCATGTTTTTTTAAGGGGAGTAATATGTTGTGTGTATTTGAAAGGCTTCTGATTCTTCCAAAATATACCTTTGTATGAGGTTAGTGAATGCATTTTGTAGCAGATTTACGAGGGCTATGTACAGTAGACTTCAACTTGCCCAGCGCAGTTTCCAACCCTTAAATGGATTCCTTAACTAGCCCTCCATAACTGACCATCCTAAACTTGCCTTTCTTAACTGGTTCTTCTGCAATGGCCATCTTTATCTGTCCCTTCTGAACTGTCCATTCTTATTATAACTCTCCGTAACCCACCCTCCCATACTGACTCACTCTAACTAACACTTCCTAACTGAACCTCTTTAAACTATGCTCTTTAAAAGCCTCTCCTTAACTAGCCCTTCGAAACTGTACCTCATTAACTGGCCATCCATAACTGTCCTTCATTAACTGACCCCCCTTAACAGCCCCTCCTTAACCCCCCCCCCCTCCTTAGAACTGTTGCACGGACCCTGTTGCTTCATTCAGATGAACCCAACTCAGCTTGGGAGCTCCTCGGGTAGAGTAATTCCATTTCTGGCAGCTGTATGCACCCGAGAGGCAGATGTCCGGCACAGATGTTGTCTCTCCCACGGATAGTCTGACCCCCATGCCCCCATCCGTCCTACACACACACACACACACACACATACACACACACACACACACACACACACACACACACACACACACAGACACACTCTCTCTCTCTGTCTCTGTCTTGGATTTCACTACATTTATCAAAATATATTGAGTATAGAAATGTTGTATTTTTAGCGTGTGATTTAGGAGGAATCAGTAGTGTGTCTGGCTCTCCGTCAACATCACAGGTCTGTTCAACTGGGATAAAACAGGCAGCGTGCGTTTGACGGCGCTCTACCAAAAAGTCGATCCGGTGAAAAATTGAGTAAGTGATGTCATTGTCACACTTTTGTCACCTTTTTGTCACATCAAGCTAGAGCTAAAAGTCCACTTTCATCTTCTTTTACTTTGTTGATCTCTCTATGTATCGATGTACCTATCTATCAATCTATCTTTTCATCTCTATCTGTCTATCTGTCTATCAATCTATCTGGCTGTCTATCGATCTATAATATTTCAATAGCTCGGGGCTCTTAGGAATATCACCTGAGAGATGTTGTTGACTGAGCCACAGGAGTGCGTTGTACTTGACAATCGTACAGTATATTACCTTGACGCGTTCTCGGAATATCTTAGGAGTTCATATTATATAGTTCAGTGTGTTTAATTCTGAAATTCTCTTTATCACCAGCATATTATATTATAGGGTAGTGTATAATATATAGAACTGAATCATATATGCAGTGAAATATCTACCACAACCCTGGAGAACAAACCAAAAATATATTAATGCTGAAGGTTAGATAAGGAGAGTATATATAAAAGTATAGCCTAGTAAGCGAAGGTAATGTGACCACCCGAACTCAAAGAAAAAACTACTTAGGGATGTGACAGACCAAGGTAAGTCTCTCCTGTTAACACTATTGGGTTATGATAAAGTCTAGTCGGAGTGAAGGGACAGATTATAATGTAGTGAGTGAGTAGCGATTTCACAGTCATTTCCCTCGTGTTAAATTTCTCCCTAATCACACCCGTCAGTCTACCTTATTTCCAACAAGCTGAGTAGCATCCACGTTCACTGAATCTATTAAGCTCGTTGCATAGTCTACTCAGGAAATTCATCAAATAATTCAGTCAAAAGTCAGTTGCAAATTGGTTAAGGTGTCCTGCAGGCTCTTGTCATTAGGGTCATCTTTGTACGTCAAGTGGTGTGTTTAAATGCGTTTGTAGATTCACATTATTGATCCTTGACTCGACCAATCTTTCTGGACAATAAACCATTACTTATTATTATTATTATTATTATTATTATTATTATTATTATTATTATTATTATTATTATTATTATTATTATCGTTATATATTGTTATATAAACATGAACACATACACCAAGTTCTTTGACACACACACACACACACACACACACACACACACACACACACACACACACACACACGAACACACACACACACACACACACACACACACACACACACACACACATGTACGCCAGTTAAATAAAACATAGCCTATACCGGTACACAGAGGTTTCGATGTGTACCGATAACATAATAGAGAAACTGCCGCTGTTGGACTGTAATATTTCGGTGACGTTCGTTGTGTGGTCCAAATTGTTTCCCACATATTGTGCACCCATGTTTATTTGTTTACTGAATTTACACATATATATAGGTTAAAAAAAAGTACACATGCACACAGGAACAATAAATAAATAAAAATAAAGACTCTTGCACACAGTAAAAAACAAAACTTAAACAAACACACATATAAATAAACAATACACACTCACACACACACACACACACACACACACACACACACACACACACACACACACACACACACACACACACACACACACACACACACAAAGAAAAATCTACAGATGTAACATGTTTATAAATATGTACAGTACTCGGAAGCACAAACACGCACACTGCTGCCATAACGCTAATGCAAAACCCACATAAGGAGACGCTTGTATATAAACGAATACATCCAGTTACGGTATACACACTCAGGTACATACACACACACACACACACACAGACACACACACACACAGACACAGACACAGACACAGACACACACACACACACACACATACACACACACACACACACACACACACACACACACACAGACACACACACACACAGACAACACACACAGACACAGACACACACACACACACACAACACACACAGACACAGACACACACACACATACACGGATAAAATATTGGCCCCATTTGAATACTCCTTTGCGATACTTCTACATATATATTGTCAGTCAGTCAGTGAGTTTGTCTATGTGATTGGAAGCTTATCAAGTTATGGCAGGTGTCGTATCAATTCATTTCGTTCACGGTTTCATATTGCAGCGATAAAAATAAACACCCACTCGGTTTTGGTGAGTGTGTAGAGGCTGTAGTGTATATAGGCTATTCCACATATCCGCTACAAGCATTATTGTACGAGTAAGTGGGATTCATAAAACGTAATGCATGAATAGTGAGATGAAAAACCTATATTTGTACACGTGTGAATTTAAGACAATGTAAACAGTTCTTATTAGAGGAGTCATATTGGCTGAACATATATTAATTAACTATAGTATATTTTTTTGGTTGTAAGATAAGACAGTATTAATGTCTTGAACTTAAGTCAACTCATAACATATATTAACTATAGAATATTTTTGGTTGTAAGATGAGACAGTATTAATGTCTTGAACTTAAGTCAACTCATAACATATATTAACTACAGTATATTTTTGGTTGTAAGATAAGACAGTATTAATATCTTGAACTTAAGTCAACTCATAACATTATACATTGGGTACAGTGTTGCCACGATATATGGACCCTGTTATTAGACAATGTGTATAAGCGAACTCTTGTTAACATTTGTACATGGGTTCTGTACTAGTATGCCTGCAATTATGCAAATCTGGCCTCAGACGGTGGCCAGTCACTCTCCCTGAATGCAATCTCGTGTCCATTGCAGTCGAGCCGCGGGATGCAAACTGACTCTAACACCTGACTGACCGACTGACCTGAATTCAACCTGGCTGGAAATTGGCGTCCAAATAGCAGCCGGCGGTTTTGTTCGGGAAATCTGATTCGAGGTACAAAACTACTTGGCATAAAACTGGCCCCAGAATCCTCACACATGGTGACGAAATACACGTTCAGTTTCGTACGTTCACTACAAAGGCTACTCGTATATTCACACCCTGGTGACATGTTCAATCAGTTCCCTGCTGGTCCCTGTTTACACTTTGTTGTCGAAGAGGTTAGATGAGATGGACAAACATTGCGAAAAGTTTCCTACATCACACTGAGCGAATTGGCGTGTTTTAGGACGCAGTGCTCACAGCCTCAATTCCATCGCTGGGTTGTGTTTGTACATGCAGAACCTCAGAGAAATGCATTTTTACACCTATGCGTTAACATTCATACACTCGTACGTTCATTCACTCAAGATTACCCCTCATATATTACCACACCCACATATTTACATACACATTCACACATTCGCACTTAGACTATCACCACAAAAGCATCACCTACTCACTCACTCACTCACAGACCCCTGAGTTCTTCCACCAGTACACTACAAGCATCTAAACTCACACATTAATATCCATTTACACAGACTTCATGAGAACGGTCAGATATTGTTAGGAAAAGCAAATGAAAAACTGTATAACTACACGCACACGGAGACGTCACTGATTTATTGGTAACATGCAACCGGCAGCACCGCTTTAGATATACGCACAGGTCGGTGAAAGTGCCGTTCAATTTCCCAAGTTCCCCCCCAGTCCCTGTTCACTTAGTAGCATATAGGTGGCCTGCTGTAATTCAAGTGGTGCTGATTGTAACCGAGGGGAAAGGGAGTTCTCGCGTCTCTACATGGACCAGTGTGTTGCTTACATACTCACACACACACACACACACACACACACACACACACACACACACACACACACACACACACACACACACACACACACACACACACACACACACACACACACACACACACATAATTACAGATACACGAGGAGACAGCAACACCCTGACAAATCCAGACACAGATACACACAGACACACTAATACTGACCCACTCATCTTATAATTAGTCCACGCACACATAAACCCGCCCACAGTCAGTAGTAGCCTACACACACACACACACACACACACACACACACACACACACACACACACACACACACACACACACACACACACACACACACACACACACACACACACTGACACCAACGCCAACACAAATCAGACACCGTGCACACATCTCGTTATCCAGTTTATATTTTTAGGTTATTTGTGTTGTAATTATTTTGTCCTTGATGAGCAACGCCTACACTGCTTACTGAGAATCGGACACATTGTATACCGTAGCTGCTTCATTGTTTACCAGGATGAACTTTTGATATTTTACGAAGGGGAACAATTGGGAGAAATTAACGAGTAGGAGGTGGTGGAAGAAAGAGTGCAACACCCTTATAATATATTGAGCTCATGAACAGAAGATTGTATTCATTGGGAGGGATAAAAATTATAGATGTGGGTGTGTTTAGTTAAATCCGAGAACTGGGGTTGGAAAAATACAGACAGGGGAAAGGTATTATGACCTAGAGAGGGATTAGGGTAGATGAGAATGGCAGAGATTAGAAGGAGAAAGTAAAGAGAAGAGAAGTAGAGTTTGAATAATGAATAATAATAGATATATATATAGTCTATAACATACGGTAAGTTATATATATGATTAACAAATATGGAGAAAAAGAACAGAGATTGGTTGTTAGGTATTGAGACAGAATATAGACAGAGGCAGAAAGAGACAGGGGGAATATTCCGTATTAAGGTAGAGAGAAAGATCAAGAAGGTTAAGAGTCGACAGGGAAAGAGACAAACACTTGGAGAAAGGAAAGAACATATTATCAGAAGGGTATGAAAATTTGAGACAGGAAAGGTGGAAAGAAAGAGAAAATGATCAATTGAGTGAGAAAGAGGTGAAGAAAGAGACCCAATACGTTTGATCGGAAAAGATGAATGGGAAAGACAGAAGTGAAATTAGTAAAGAGCGAACGAGAAAGAAAAGAGAACAGAATAGATATACAGAAATAAGAGAATCGAGTGTAAAGAGACAAACAAACGAAAACCATTCCTTAGAACAGAAGGGGAAAAAGTTGAACAGGAAAGAGTTATTAGGAAAGGATGAAAGAGAAATACAAGAGAAAAGAGATGCAAAAGGCAGGGAGAAGGACCGTACCCCAGCCAAGACGATCCTCTTGGGAAATTAAACATGAAGGAGGCAACGGGGGAGTGTCGATTATTTGTATCCCGGTGTTGACTGACGTATGTGTATATTCTCTCTCTCTCTCTCTCTCTCTCTCTCTGACGTATGCCTTTCATCTGACCCACTTCTTTATTTTCTCTCTCCCTCTCCTTCGTCAATCATTCCTCTTATTTGTGGCCAGCCCTCCTGACATATTCAATTCCTTCATATATGCATCATGAGATACTCCCCTTGTTCTCTGCATGGCTCTCTTGACTACGTATATTTTTCTCTGAGCCCATTCGTTTTATTCTTTTTCCTTATAACCAACCTGAGTTACTCTGCTGCCTCCTAAACACGCATTCTTTGCTCCGCTTAGCGTGTCTTCTCTCCACTCCTTGCCCATCTCCTGCTTTCTCCTCTATTCTGCATCTCCTTCTTCTTCTCCTTATCGTTCTTATTCTCACACTGCCCTTCCCTGCGCTTACTTGCCTCTTTCCTTCTAACCTCGCCATCCACTTACTGGCTAACTCAATATATTCCCCCGTTTCGCTCACCCATGCCCTTCCATCGTTGGCCAGTGTTGCACTCTGCTGCCCTGCCTCACTAATCCGGGCTTCCCTTCTACCTTACCCTCACTTTTCTGTGCCCTACCTTGATATTTCCCTGCCCTACCTTGATATATCCCTGCCCTACCTTGATATTTCCCTGCCCTGTCCTGACTTTTCCCCTCATTTACCCTGCCCTGCCTTGCCCTGCCCTGCCCTGCCACACTCTTCACGTGTTAACTCACCATAATCTCCCCGTTACTGCCCAACCATATTTTGCTTTCCTACTTACCGCCTCATCCCAGTCCCTCATCCACTTGACTCCCCTCCTGCCTGCCTCACCTACTGCCTGCTTTACCTTCTGCTTGCATCACCTACTGTCTGCTTCACCTTTTACCTACATTTCTTCCCACCTGCTTGCATCATCTACGGTCTACTTTACCTTTTACCTGCTTCTCTTCCCACCTGCTTCACCTCCTGAGCCTCTTCTTGATTCTGTATATATATAATTGTAATAGTCGATTAAACTTACTCGATTATGTTTTTTCGGATTAAGCCTTTGTTCGATTTAGATATGTTGACATTTTAATGCTGTTACAGTGGTTCTCTTTCCTAGCCGACCCCCACAGTCACTCTTAGATACGCAAAGCTCTCACAACATTCACTCGCGTCACATCTATAACTTTAGAATGGGTGGCTGAATTGGACTAGAAATTGCTCCAACAGAAATTACGCAAAGGCATCCCTTCTTGTTTATTGGTGACGCAGCCATCTATGTGTACAGATTGAGGGAAGGGCAGCTGGGATAATGGTAGGGTGGAGGGTGGAGAGATGGTAGCCTTTATACCATTCCTTCCTCCCCTTCCCCTCAATTTCCACCACCCTCGCCCCCATTTTTTTTCACATTCCCCCAACGTTTTTGTTTCCTCTTCTATATATAAAACACAGATTTCTGATTCTGCTTAGATTAAACGTAGACAGTTCAGTAATTCATTGACAGATCTGTTCTAAAATTATCCTGACGAAAGAAATGTATATGAAATCTACAGTAGCGAGGCGAAGAGGAATGAATGAGGTTGAAAGACGAAATGAAAGGAGGGAGAAGAGAAGACCTGGTTTGTGTTGTTGATTGTACTGTACCGTCATTCACAACCCCCCTGTTGTACCTGGTCTCACCCCTCACACCCATAACGGTAAATTCCTGCACACGGATTGCACATTTTTATCTGCACAACGACCCTTCATGCGACTCTCTATATTGCACCGCCGCCGCCGCCGCTATCACCACCGACACCCCGACCACGACTTGAACTCTAAAAATAAAGAATACAAAAAATATCTATATACTGTAAATAAGAAAAAAAGATAGAAATTTGCAAAACTAGCTATAGGCACTGATAAATATGAGCTGGTAGTCGTCATTATCGTGCGATTAGAATGACAACAACAGAACCAAAACACAAAGAGTTGCTGAAAGTATTGATGAGAGTAGAGCTTTGACGATTGATAAATATATAATGTAGAAATGGCATTGCAGCACAAAAATAATAATTAATACTAAGAGGTGTGTAATAGCTACCGAGGGCACAGAAAAAATAAAAATAAATAAATAAACCTCGTCTACATATCAAGCTTAACTAACAATTAAAAAAAAAAAACTTGATAAACATGCGTCGATTAAAAAAAAAAAAAAAAAAAAAAAAAAAAACAACAACAAGGAAGTATATATATATATATATATATAAAAAATAAAAAAAAAAGTGTAACGAGAGAGAACTAAGTATATTAATATGAGAGGAGGATCTGCTCTCCATTTCACAGGATGGTTCGTATAAAGCGAGACGAGGCGAGGCGAGGCGAGGCGAGAGTGCTTGCTGTTCCCCTCCCCCCGTTGGTGTTTTTAATATCCCTGACATTTGCACATATAAGCACGCTAGAGAATTTTAAGTAACATTCGGCCGTTTGCAGGTAAAACACAGGCTTAGTTTCGAATGCATGCAATCGTTTCCTTCCATATTTTTTTTTTTTTTTTCGACCAACATATCTCACTTTAATTTTTGCCTTGCATGTCGGTGTTACATAATTCCGGTCAGATGGGTTTAATTCCATTATCTCCTACACTTCTGCGTTACAAAATTCGCCAGGCTGATAGGATTTCTTGTTATCTCTTACATATTCGCGTTACAACATTAAACATTTTTATAATCAAGTGTGGAAACAAGGAATGAAAGAGTTAGGGAGGGAGAGTAGGTGGAAATGGTACAATGAGTGAGGGAGAAAAGTGGAAGGGAGGTAATAAATGAGGGAGGGAGGTAATAAATGGAGTGAGGGAGGGAGGTAATAAATGGAGTGAGGGAGGGAGGTAATAAATGAGGGAGGGAGGTAATAAATGGAGTGAGGGAGGGAGGTAATAAATGAGGGAGGGAGGGAGGTAATAAATGAGGGAGGGAGTGAGGGAGGTAATAAATGAGGGATTGAGGAAGGGAAATAATAAAGAAGGGAGTGAAACAAGGAAGGAGTGAAGGAAGGAAGATGGAGAGAGGTAAGGAAGGAAGGAAGGAACCAGAGAGGCCTGTCTGTGTCAATATCCAGGGTTGAACACAGGAATTTCAACCAGAGAGCACCAGACTCCGGTATCAATCTCTTGGTCTCGCTCCGTGTGTGTGTGTGTGTGCGTGTGTGTGTGTGCGTGTGTGTGTGTGTGTGTATATGTGTGTCTGTGTGTGTGTGTTTGTGTGTGTGTGTTTGTGTGTGTGTGCGTGTGTGTGTGTGCGTGTGTGTGTGAGTGCTGACTTTTCTCTTGCCTGAATCTCTTTGGTTACTGTGTTCCGGGTTTTACGTGTACATTTCCTCAGCAATTCCTTGAGGGAGATTTTACTGCGTGCGTGCGTGCGTGTGTGTGTACTGAAGATTGCATGTGTATATATATAATTTCCTTTCGTAGATACAGTATATTATCTGAGTTACAAGTTGGTTTTCTTGTACTGGATATCCCCTTTATAATATGTGTTCCGTCTTGCTTAGTAGAGAGAGGGTTGTACTGAGGAGTGTAATGGTGAGGAAGGAGAGGAGGGAAGGTGAAGGTGAATAAGGGGAAGTATAGGGTGAATCCGAGAAACGGAAAGGTCCGGTGGATTTATGCGATGGTGGTATTGGAAGGAAGGGGGCGTTGAAAGGAAAGCCACGACACACACACACACACACACACACATACGCATACACACACACACGCACACACACACACGCATATACTAACTCACACACACACATGCAAATACTAACACACACACACACACACGCACGCACGCATATACTATGCCACACATACAAGCTCGCACATACTAACACACACATACACACAGACAGAGAGAGAGAGAGGGGGAAAGAGAGAGAACATATGACTTGATGCTAATACAATGTACAATAAATGAATAATTAACCTGACAACAGTATGTAATAGTAACAAACTCCTGTAACTTAACACCTGAAGACTGTATAATATAATATGCAATTAAATCACCACATCGATCCCACCTTCACCCAGATCCTCCTCCAGTGAGTTGAAGTTAAAATATCTCATTCCGATTCTGAAATACTTACATCCGTTTCATCAAAGTCTTCAAAACTATTCATAAGTCTATATCAAGTTCACATTTTAAGTTTTTCCATCCATGCGTTCCAAATAATTCCATATTCCATGTCCTGTTGTTCTAAAATTTTTCGTCCAGCGGTGCGTTTCTTCCACTCTATAAAAGGGAGTTCATTTTTCAACGATTTTTTTCTATCTTTTGTTTTCCCTCCCAAGTTGAAAGCAAAAATATCACGGCGCGTGGGAAGGGGCGCCGGCGTAGGAAAGGACATAAAACCAGGAAAGGAAGAGGTCGGTAAGGCTTCGGGACAGGAGAGAAAGGGTGAAATATGGCCTGGGAGATAGGGGACACGGGATAGAGGCCGGGTGATTTACAGAAGCCGAGGAGGAAGCATGAAGGAAGGCAAAGGAAGAGGGAGGGAAGGAGGAAGTGGAAAGGGATGGATTCAATCACAGCACGGAAACGAAAATGCTACAACTTTAGAAGGAGATATTTATAGTTATTTTGCACTGAAAGGTTTTTGTTGTTGTTTATCAAGGCGTACTGTCGAAATCATAAATGTGTTTAATCTCAAATGTATAACATGAGCAAATATGATTTGTTCATATCGTATTTTGATTTTTTAAAGAGAAAGCTAAATCATAATTATTATTTGCTTAAACGTCATCAGCCTTCATTATTTCCAAAGTGCTCAGGATGCACATTTACCAAATCTATCAAGCAGTTCGATAATGATGATCGTTACATAATTTACTCAGCAAACTCATCAAATAATTCGATCATGTGTCATTAACACTATTTAGTCTCTTTCGTTCGGGTGTTTACAAATAATTCTGAACAGATGTGAAAATGAGTTTGTGATGATACGTGACGTCATGCGCAACAGGGACCCAATTTTTATCAGCGACTAGAATGCATAGAAAATAACAAAGCAGGCGGCTACCATGACGCACAATGGCCCAGTACAGTACACGCTCTACTATACTGTACAATGAAAAACTAAAGTCGTGTTCTGGAAATTGGTGAATAAAATCTGTTAAATAAAGAACCATTCGACCTCAGTTTGTTGGTGGTGTGGTGTGGGTTTGTTGTTGTTGTGGCTTGGGTTTGTTGTTGGTGTGGTGTGGGTTTGTTGTTGGTGGTTTGGCGTGGGTTTGTTGGTGTTATGGTGTGGGTTTGTTGTTGGTGGTGGTGTGGGTTGTTGTTTGTGGTGTGGCGTGGGTTGTTGTTGGTGGTGTGGCGTGGGTTTGTTGGTGGTTTGGCGTGGGTTTGTTGGTGTGGTCTGGGTTTATTGTTGGTGTGGCTACTATCCTTACATCAAACCATGTACCTAACTATAATATATATATGTGCAATTTATTTCTATCCATATTTCTGTCTCGGTATACTACTTTTATATTAAGAAATGTATCATCTTGGAACCACTTATGACAAAACTTTTCTCTGTCGTCGCAAATCTCATCAAGTTTGAACAATACTTTGGAGGGAAAAAGTACTGAAAATATACCATTTTAAAATCGTCAAGAGGAATCCAATCGGGAAGAGCTCCTGGCACATCAAAAACATTATCACTTATGAAAATTGCCTCCTTCCAGTCTCCGTGGAGTCGAATGGGGTTTTAATGACATCGGCTGTCTTCAATTCATTTTGGTTCGACTCGAGGAAAATTTCCACCCGAACTTACAAAACTTAGAGTTAATGGGGTTGTGATAAGAAAAATGGCGACCAAAGTTCATAAAGACAACGAGAGAGTCCCCCCACAACAGCGGTTATTGGAAAAGCTTCACAAAAGTCGACGCCGCGTTAGAAGTTGACGGGGAAAAGTTTCGATATTAATGGAAGACTGAGTGAATGTGTCTCTCGAAGATAATGTTTTGGGTGAGTGGGTGGCAGGCAGGCAAGCAGGGGGCCCTAAGGATAGGCAGGCAGGCAGGCATACCGACAAACGGATAGGCAAGCAAAAAGACAGTCAGGCAGGCAACCAACTTGGCAGGCAAGAAGGCAAACAGGCCGCTGGCAGACATCAAGCCAGGAATGCAAGAAAGAGGCAGAGTGGAGGAAGTAAAGTCTACAAGGCAGGCAGATATGCAAAAGGCATGGGTAGGAATACGGAAAACAGAAAAGTGGGGAAGCAGACAAAGAAGCAAGCAAGCATAAGAATGTAAGAATATACGAGTACCACTAAGCAGGAAGTGAGGCAGGCAACCGGCTGTACCTTTCCTTCCTTTCCTATGGTAGCAAACGACAAATCTCATCTTTATTTTTTTCACAACACACACCTGCGTTCAACATCATATCAATTCTCTCACACAACACTCTACTCTCACACATGACTGTTCTCAAATCACTCACCACTCCCACACCACACACTACTCCCACACCACACACTACTCCCACACCACACACTACTCCCACACCACACACTACTCCCACACCACACACTACTCCCACATCACACACTACTCCCACACCACACACTACATCCACACATTACTCTTCTCTCACCATACACACTACATAATAATACCTCTACAGCACACAATCTATCCTCACATCCCTCCTTCCATCCCTCGCTATACTACTGACTGTGACCCTCTCAATTCTAATCCCTTCCATACACACACACACTTTACACTAACATCCATCTCCTCCTTTCCCAACCACACCACACATTCTACTCTCACATCCCATCGTTTCCTACCACAACACACCACAACTCTTGGCCTGTTCCCCACTCATGTACTGTTCGGTATGCTCGCTTCTATACCGGTACGTATGTGGAAGTAAGACCCCGTTCATTTTGGCAAGCTCAACGTGTGATATATCAACCAATGGTGTTATATTATAATGTCCACGAACCACGACCACAACAGCCCAACTCAATCACCCTAACATGACCCATATCCCTTCCATCCTTCCCCAGTATCACCCATCCCCTTACCGACGTTATCACCCACCCAAACAACCACCACCACTTCATACATACAATCACCACCACCACCACCACCACTTCCATCTCCAACACCAACAATGCTACCACAATCACCACCACCACCACTACCACTACCATCTATAACAAACAACAACAACGACACTACCACCATTACCACCATCACTACCATGTCCAACAACAACAACACTACCACCACCACCACCACCACCATTCGTCACAATCTATGCTGCATCACCAATCCCATCAACTCAGTCATCACCCCTCCCTGCCTACTACCTCACTCTCAACACTCCCTCACTACACCATCCATTCTCATCTCTTCCAGTATCTCCCGTTCCCTGCCTCGCTCGACCACCACACGACTATCACACACACACACACGCACACACACACACACACACACACACACACACACACACACTCTCTATCTCTCTTTCTCTCTCCCTCCTCATCTCCACCTCAATGCTGGTCACTTTTCGTATCTACACAACTCACATATATCGTCTTCGTATCTGCAATATTTCATCCAGGTTCCTTCCCATCTTTCACTCACTCCACTACATCAATACCCCGTCACATCAACCACACATCCTCTATCACATCAACCACACATCCTCTACCACATCAACCACACATCCTCTACCACATCAACCACACAACCTCTACCACATCAACCATCCACTCCCCACCTCATCAACCACCCACTCCCCACCACATCAACCACCCACCTTCTAGTCTCCACTCTCATCTCAGCATCACCCACCATCTTAACCCGTAACCTTCGCAGCCACATCATCATTTCGTCTCGCCTCACTTCCACTCCTCATATACATCCTACCTACCCTCTCACCTTTACCTTCCTAACACACCTACGCTTCTCACCTAAACGACTTGTACAATATAACTTACACCCACTGCCTCCTACACATCCATCCACTCGTTTTTTTTTTCACCCATACAACACACCACAAAAACACCCACTGCCTGCCTGCCTACCTACCTACAATTCTACCCACACACTTGCCTGCCGCCTGCCTACAATTCCACCCACTGCTTACCTACACTTTCACCCACACGCCTTTTTCACCCGCGCAACACACCACAATAACACCCACTGCCTGCCTGCCTTCCTACCTACAATTCTACCCACACACTTCCACCCATTCCCTTCTTTCATCCACACAACACACCTCAACAACACTCACCACTTTAATACACACCGTTTTGATTTTGGACATCTCACTTTTTTTATATATTTGTTTACAGGTGAGGACATTGAGATGGCTTCTTGCGTATGGTCCTCACTTTTGTCTGCAAAGTAAAAACAACAAATCACACGCATACATGACCGACCCCTCCCCCTTTCCTTTCCTACATCGCACTCACACTTTCCCTATATAGCTCTTACTGTTTCTACTACATACCACATCCACACACATCATGCACTCCCTTCATTTCCGCAACCACACTCACTAGTAAGGCACTCCTCTTCCTCCTCCTCCTCCTCCTCCTCCTCCTCCTCCTCCTCCTCTCTACATCCCCTCCTCCTCTCTGCATCCCCTCCTCTCTACATCCCCTCCACTCTACACCCCCTCCACACCACTACTCTCACCTCAGACCACATGCACCATCCACCCACAGGCTACACATTTTTATACCGCTTGGGAAAAACTCTGGCGTATTTCAGCCTCGCGACTCAACTCTTTTCATATATTTCTGACACAGTTTCGTGTATCTGCAAGTGATCAATATAAGAGACTTCTAACAACAAATTTGCAGCCTGAAATATAATAGATGTTGTGGTATGGTAATCTGTATGGAAAAGATAATTGATTATTATATAATTATGCAGCTTACGCAGGATAAAATAGATACAAAGTGCATGACTCATAAAAATTCTAGAAAATTATGTGAGTTACTGTGATTTAGCAGTATGATCTCATTAATTTTTCTATACTTTTATGTCCTTATTACTTAAAAATACATATTAGAACAAGTGCTATAGACCTATGTTTATAGCGTTGACTTGTTTCCAGGGGGTCCGCTGTACAGAAAAATCGTAATAATAATTTTGTACGTGTATTTTCTGGGTCATATAAGAAGATATATACTTTATGTCAATAATAGGAAATGAGGTTAATCGAATTAGTACAATCCTGGCACTTGGTTGAGTAGCAAAGTAATAAGTAAGAACCCAAGGAATAAAAAACTGATTACAAAACTTCCTGATTTTTTGTGTTCATCTTCATTATTTAGGAGAGTGTGTGTGGCAGGAGGTGACGGGGCTAGCAGTGATAATGACAAAGTGGCGTGTTACAGTAGTGAAAGTAGGAAGGAAGGAAGGAAGTGCTGAGAGGAGAGCCTGGTGGAGTGAGGCTAACATACGAAGCGTTGGGGATAACTCTGATTTGTGAAGTGCTCTAGCCTGGGTGTGTGTGTGTGTGTGCAGTGAGGTGAGATGGGGTGTGAGTGGTGGTTGGTGTGGTGTATTACGTTGTGGTGTTGTGTGTAGCATCTAAGAGAAGGTGGTTTTTCTCTGGGATATTTTTGTGAGGTGTTGTTGTGATGTGTCATTTTCAGTAACCCTAATTCAATCCAAGACAAATTACACACAAAATATCCACAAGGAGGCAGCAAACACCAACCAACTCATATAATATTATATTGGAATGTTCGAGGAAAATTGTATCAGAAGTCATATAACTTATAGAAGAGAACTGGTGCATTTTCACCAGGATAGAAAAAACAAAATGCACTGTGGATGAGGTGGATCATATGTGAGTTGTGAAGTGGGTGGGGTGGGGTGGGGTGGGGTGGGTGTGAAGGAGCGAGGTGGAAGAGTGGGTGTGGAGGAGTGGGTGTGGAGGAGCGAGGTGGTGAGAGAGAAAGGGATCACACGCCTGGCTCTGCGTTTCCTCCCGTGAGACAGTCAGAGAAATGTTAGATCTCTGGTGCAGTGCCATGTTTCGGTACTCATTTGTCGTAGTACTCTTGTGTCTCAGTCCTCTCAGGAAGTCGTGGCCTCAATTTGTTACAGGGGATCAGCTACACGAGTTACACAATGGAACACACACACACACACACACACACACACACACACACACACACACACACACACACACACACACACACACACACACACACACACACACACACACACACACACACACACACACACACACACACACACACACACACACACACACACACACACACACACACACACACACACACACACTAACACACACACACACACACAATTGATGAGAGGTTCTATGACGTCTGTTGTATTTTGGATTGCTGATATTTAGATCATGAATAGTTTGTTTTTCTTGACTCTCATATAATAATATAAATGTGGCCAGAAAAAATCGTCTGGTCTTAGTCATGGAAAAGTGTAAATATAGTCGGCCGTTGTTTTAGGATTAACCAACAAGCTGAGAAAATATTTGGTATACTGAGAGCCAACAAGAGTTCTTTTCGCTGGTGCAAGAGCGCGTTAACTGCTGAGCGCTCGTTATGTTGTTAGTCTTGGAGGAGATGGACCTTGAAAATTATTCTGGGCGAAATATCTTCCATGGAGAAGAATGGCTTCCATTTGTCTTGTCCTAACCGTGTGCTGGTGATTTGGTTCCCATGTTTAAACCTTCAATACACTAGCACATATTTCCCACTTCATCCTATTTCCTTGAGTCAGAAATAGGGCCTAATTCAGCTGGGAGTACACGACTCTTCTACCTCTCTAAGTACACGCTATAGGACGAAAAAAACAACTTTTTCTCTCTCCAGAAGACTGAGGGAAATGTGCTAGTGTGATAACAAGGTTCTCAAGCCCCTCACGCTAAGCTCCCTGTCCTACCCACGGAACACAGCCAGATAAGGAAATTGGTTGGGGATGGAGGGGAAGGCGATGGCATGAAGAGACTACCATATAGGGCCGTATTCCTGGTCCCTGGGATTGGCGTTGTAAGCTGCCAAACATGACCATCAGAGGGACGGTTCGGGATGAAGTTTGCCATTCTAGGTTACTTTACGGGGACCAGTGGTTGTGTTTGTTTTCCATAGATAGGCCACAGTCAGGAAAAAATGTACGTGTGCATTCACGATCAAAACTCCTGTATCATGTGAATGGAAGTGAGCCACATAATACTCCACTCTACTGACATCTGGTGGCAACAAACACGACTTTAGTGTTTGACTGACCAGCTGGCAAGGGCCACTCATTGTTGTCATTAATTTTCCTCTGAGGTATTATCACGATCCCTGAATTGTGAGACCCTCTGCGAATCATTTATACACCAACGAATGCTTCGAGTGTAGCTTACATCATGTAGCTCAGGGACCATAAATCTTAGCAAGAGAAGATTGACTACTGTGTGTGTGGTCCCCCGTGGAGGCAGAGGCAATTGTAGGTACAGTACGATACACACAATAATGACACGCCTTGTTGAAAATACCAAACATATTCTTGTATTCAACGTTATTTCTGTCAAACATCTGTCGACAGGAGGACTGTTAATAGGAATTCTTTTGGGGAGCTGTACAACTATTTCTGAATGTGAGATGCTATTATTTCTGTGAATGAGATTCTATTATTTCTGAGAATGAGATGCTAATATTTCTGAGAGTGAGATGATGATATTTCTGAGAGTGAGATGCTAATATTTCTGAGAGTGAGATGCTAATATTTCTGAGAATGAGATGCTAATATTTCTGAGAGTGAGATGCTAATATTTCTGAGAGTGAGATGATGATATTTCTGAGAATGAGATGATGATATTTCTGAGAACGAGATGATGATATTTCTGAGAACGAGATGATAATATTTCCTTGTCATATGCAGCTACTGTACTACGATATTTTGATGATAGGCGAGTGTAGCAGTAAGGACCACGTTGGTGACCCGACTGTGATGTGGTGTGGTGGTGTGTGGTGGCGGGATAAAGGCGAGGTTACGATGACGGATGGTTGGATGAGGAGCAGGTCGTGCGGAGATGATGGAGACGGAGCTGGGGGGATGGAGGATGAAGAGGGCCATGAAGAAGGATGAAGGGCGAAAGTGACAGAGGCTGCTGAGAATAGTAAAGACAGGAGGCAGATCGTGTGTATGTGTGTATTTGTATGTGTGTGTGTGTATGTGTTTGTATGTGTGTGTGTGTGTATGTGTTTGTGTTTGTGTCACTAGGGAAAGTAATGGGAAGTGAAGTTAGGCTACTAGTATGAAAATGGTTACTCGCCTGTGAGATGCAAATGTACTGTTGGGGACAAATACTCTCGTCTTTAGTTTTGCCATTTAATAATACTCATCCATATTGACTGTGTATTTAGGAAAGTGGATCAGAAAGATACTGTGTGAAAATATAATTTACAGTATCACCAACCTGCCTCCCTGAACTAATACTCCCACAAGGCTGATAGTAAATACAAAATTGTTCAATAGAAATTAAAAAAAAATGGTATCATCCATGAGAGTGTGTTATATTTAGAGAAAGAGACAATAGTTTGAAAAATGTATCTGCTACAACAAAAATAAATAAAAGCCTGTGGACACCAGTGTATCAAGTTTCGTAAAACTGGATAAACAAACATTTTCTAGCGTAACTGAATTGTGAGTCTACAGTCATGGCAAAAAGTTCAGTCGCGTCTACTATCCTATAACGAAATTCAATATCCATAGTCGCAGGAATAAATAAAAACTGTCTTCACTGATCAATGACTCACTGTTTTTTTAATTCAGTAGATGTGACTACTTATAATTGTACAACAAGACACTTTGATTAAGAAGCTTTAGAGTTCACCATCAAAAGGGAGAGGCGAGATTACTTTTGACCGTGTAGATACATATACAATTTTATGCCTCTCAATATACTTTTATGTCTAAAGCAATACGAAGAGTACCCTTTCTTTTGTGTATGCTGGTAAAAGGCAAAAGTATAATTCCGTTTCATTGGATGTAAATCAAAGCCACATTATTCAGTGACATACGAGTATTTACCAACAGAAGGCAGAATTATTTACAAGTTTTGGAGCGGTTGGACTACGACTTTGAAACCATGACACTGTTCTTGTACTTTATGTTATATACCATCACTACCACCACCATACCCATCACTACCACCACCACCACACCATCACCACCACCACCAAATTTATCCCCACCACAACCTCTACCATTATACCCATCCCCATCCCCACTACCACTACACTCATTCCCAGTACCACACCTATCACCACCACCACTACCACACACATCCCCACCACCACCACCACCTCCACACACATCCCCACCACCACCACCACCACCACCACCACAACAACACTCAGCCACACTCTCGACACAGTCACAGCGTACAGGTTTGGTGATGTAATTAGGCATTCATTAATTGCACTGTGCTTGCCTGCCGTGGCCAATCTATGCCCCCGTAATATTCCAACTCTAATATTTTTTCCCTCTGAAACCTGATAAAGGCAACAGGATATTGCTTGCTAAACTTTTAAAATAAAATGCAAACTGTGGACTGGAGGGTAACTCAATACTCTTCTACAAAAATGTGAACTGAGAACATTATTTTTATTCTTACAGTTGTTGGGGACGTTTCCATGTGTGTGTTTGTGTGTGTGTTTACAGTACAATCACCATCAAAAGTCCTGCATCAGATTAAACAGAATGATGAGCTATTTCAGTGAATCTTATGAATCATTATTGCTGAGACGAGCAGCTGAAGTTTCTCACGATTGTGTATGTGTGTGTATCAGCTTGCATGTGTGTGTGTGTGTGTGTGTGTGTGAGTAGTACTGCGTATATACCGTCTGCCGCCTCCTTGCCGCCAGCAATATCTCCAAGAGAAACATTCACTCAGACTTCTATTAATATCGAACTTTTCTTCGTCAACTTTTATAGCGCCGTCGACTTTAGTGCAGCTTTTCCAATAACCGCTGTTGTGGGGCTCCTCTGTTGTCTTTATCAACTTTTCCAGACTTTTTTTTTCTATCTTATCTTAAACCCATTAACTCAAACTTTTATTAGTTTCAAGCACATTTTGTAGGAGAGGAAGCCGGATATGAGATCACAATGAGCGACGTATGGCCTCTGGCGCTTCCAGACTTCCCAGAAGGAATACCCTGAATAGTTTTAAGGCCACTAAAACTTTGAGGATATTCACATGAGTCAATATCTTTCAGTAATTTCTTTGCTGACTGGTATAACGACGGCTGAACATATATTCCTTTTCCTGGCTAACACAGAATGATGAATTTTCGTACTGCGTTCGACATGTTGATTTTTTTATACTTTACACTTGAATAGAGGCAGGAAAATTTAACAGTTTACTTGGACCAACGCCAGACGACTTAATATGCCAGAAACACTGCTTAATTAAGGAGGCCAGAAGGTGGTTGTCAACATACGAAATGAATCAACCTCACCTGTACAATGATAATAATTAACCTTACCTTGTGATTAAATTTATTAGCCTAGGTGCCAAAGTTGTGCCATAATCGTATATCTCTGGCCTTACCACGGCCGAGGTCAGATGGATATATCAGCACAGGTTATGGTGACTCTCCCTCTTGAGGTGAAATGGGAGGAATATGGTCAGTCCTTTGTATAAACCAACCAACTCAGGCAACACCGTAAGCCTCATGTTAATTAAGGGAATTATTTTCTTTGGGTTAAATCGAAGGGAATTTCTCGAAACTATTTCCAAAAAAATACACTATGCAGTATACGAGTTGGGATCTGTTTTATAGTATTGTATGGAAAAATGATTTGCCCTCCAATTCACCTAGATGACTTGACTTCTTCGCTTCGTCACATATTCAGGTAAAGTCAATACACTGAATATTACAAACATATTCGCAACTACTCCATTCAGTTTGGACTGTTTAAAGATACAACCTGGACCCCGAAGCACAGGGATAAGGACCGTGTTTACTGTGAGTGGGAATATGACGGAGCTTTATGACCTTCTTGTAAGAGGGTGTCAACTGCTGCTGGTGTTGAGAGAACATTGAAGGGGTCTTTTGTTGTGGCTGTTTTGGAATCTACGTCGTCCTCTAAATACTGCAACAAAACACATCCCCTACTCGAATACTGTAGTAGTCTGTTTTCTAGCCTAGTTTTGGAGGAATCAGTAACCCTCTATATAAATACTTCAACAAAGCAGAACTCCCAACTTTATACTTTGGTAGTGTAAGTGTACAATGTGTCTGGGACTTGGAAAAGAGGAATGTCAATTACACTAGAGAATAATAATTGATGATGTATGGACTGAATATGAAAAAGGTGAACGATCTATGCTGAGTAATGGGTACATACAAAATAGTTATATGTAAATACTTTGGACATGCAGAATATGTTATTTGAAATAAACTATAGCCGGATAGACAATGCCGATTCAAGTCCAGGTAACAACAGGTCGGGACACTGACAAAAACGGGTCCCTGATGCGAATGACGTCATATGTCATACATCACGCAAACCCTCCCCATATCATCTAATAATTATGAACGTTGACCTTCGTACTGCCTATGGGAATCATCACCTTCATCGCGTAGCCCTTATGGTCTTGAATGCGAACCTCAAATAAGACAAACAAATGGTCTCCTGGAAAAAGAAACTGTAAATATCTGAGCCGGAGAACATTTGGAAAACACGTCGCCAAGTCGATCCGCCAATTTCTCTCACTGAGCATCTTGCAATCGGCTCTCGAAGGCTCGGTTTTTCTCCCGTCCCACCGACCACATTCTTATCGGGAAAACTTGCATCAGTGAGGCCAAGCACTCTCCACCAACACCATTCACAAGTCTCTCATGATGCACTGAGTTTGTTTTTATTTCTTGAAGAGATGACATAACTGTATTGCACATTGGGTCGGGATTGACATTACTAACTTTGAATGTGCAATAATAGAACTTATATCTCGTGATCAAGGACATATATATATTACTTTGGAGCAAATATGATTATCTCTACGTCTGTCAAACGTAATTGAGGTGTTTGTACTAAAGAGGAAACCTTTATCATTGAAAAAGTCCAATACAGATACCTAGTAAGCAATATCCCATTTCCTACAGTCTGGCTTTACTTCGTTTTATCATTGTAAGTCCATCTCTTTAACACATCTATCATTCTATAGTTTTCCATTTACTCTATTATAAATTAAGCTGTGATTTGTGTCTATGATTTAACCCAACCATACAATATTCTATCAGACTCTCCACATATCATCAAAACATACGTCCCAACAAACTCTAATCAAACAATATTCAGCTTTTATAATAATTTGCTATGCATCAATTATTTCTCCATATGATATTATTTTACGTATTGGTTATTTATTACATGTGGGTAATATTGGTCATGGAGTAAAAATATATATATTAGTCTTGTCTTCCCTTTATATCGTCATGTTTTCTATATTAACTTCCGTGTTTATCGAGAAATATATTACTGCTTTTATGTGTAATGTGTATATTGTGGTCATGTATGAAATGGAAATGGCCATGCAGAGAGATCCATTATTACTATCTTTCCCTTGTATATTTTATCCTCTTCTTTCTCTCTCTTTTTTCTTTTTCCATTCCATTTTCTTTCTTTTCCATTTTCCTCTCTTCCTTCCTTTTCATTGTCTTTCCTTTCTTTCTTCTTTTCCCTCTTCCTTCCTTCTTTCCATCTTCCTTCTTTTTCATTTTCTCTCCTTTCTTCTTTTCTTTTCATCTTCCTTCCTTTCCCCCTTTCTTCCTTCCATTCCCTCTTTCTTCCTTCCTTTCCCTCAGCACAACATCTGGGACTGAGGGCAGCAGCAACCTTGTCCATCTCAAAATTATAATCCTCTCAACTTTCCTCTATTTCCTCTCATATTCCGCCGGTGCCCCCGAAGTTTTGTTTTCTACATTGGTAAGTCCTGGCAAGTTGTCCTTCCTCCCTCACCTGAAGTGTTCTGCTGTCCCAAACTTTCCTCAGCCTATCTCTACACCTCTCGTTCCACCTGCCACTGTTTGCCTCCGTTCCTTTCTACTTTCCTCTCTCTCGTTCTCGTTCAAGTTCTGTCTCTTTCTTTCTTTTTCTTTATTTTTTTTTTCTCGTCGACCCCCCTGCCCTTCCCCTTTCTCTCTCTCTCTCTTTCTCGTGTTAGTCTGTCTTTCCTAATTTTCTTTCTCTCTTTCTCGCTCTTACCTGCTCTCCTTTAAGTATTGACATTTTTCTTTCGCTATTCCAATTTCGGGGCCACTTACATCATTCGCCATTTTCAAATTTCAAAGATGTATTGAAGAGTGACTAATTCAAAGGCACTAAGTTTTTTTTTTTTTTGAAGTATATGGGGGGTTTGGTTAGAAGAGGTTTAGTTAAGGGAGAGGTACACTGCTGGTAAATCTAAAGCAATTAATTCCACCAAACTATTCCAAGCAACTAGACACCATTTTTTGTTTTTGCTAACCTGTTCCTGTTTCATGGCATACTTTGGAGGAATCAAGGTGCTCCAATATATCAAAAGTATTCTCTCCCCTTAATGACCGTATTAATAACCTATATTATTAACAGATTACGATATTAACAACCGAAATGAAACCGGAATAAACTTCATGATGACGATTTTCCGAATATAAATAAATAAGTAAATATATATAGAATATAGTATGGCCTTCCTCTTGATCTTTCTAGAGGAAGAGGAAGGAAATACATACACCTCGCCCCCTGAGCCACCATCCATATATTCAGGGTTAGCGCCCCCCTCGTTCATCACACCCACATCCACACCCTCCCTCAACTCAGCTAATCCATCATGTCTACTCCAACCCACTTGTCGTCCCTCTCTCTCTCTCTCTCTCTTTCTCTCTCTCTCTCTCTCTCTCTCTCTCTTTATATATATATATACACTGGACATAGGCCTAATGAAACCCGTTACCAATGTCCAAGTCAACACCAACTACCTTCCCAACCCAACCCAACACACACACACGTCAAAACTCCCGAACTGGCACCCAGCCATTAAGAGAGGGATGTGACAGTAGTAAATCCCAAAGAGTGCAGCTGACATAGTACAGGGAGGGAGTTTTAGGACGTTGGTTGTAGGCCTTATGATTAGCGCTTGCCACTCGGTTTGAAAGAATATAATTATACTTATACTCTCCGTCAGTCCCTCGTATGAATGGAGTTGATCTCCTGTCCTTCAGGTTATAAAATTAATCTAACACCTTAATGGACCCTGTGATACTTTATTTAGCTGATAGAAAGAAACCACTGTACAATCACGAGCACTAATACGTATACAGCTTTAGGTTGAAACTTTGAACAATCCTATTCATCAACGAACTGATTGTACATTTATTTACTGTCTCTAGGTATTCGAAGCACACCTGAATAGTTATTAGTGCTCGTGACTGTACATGAGAGGGTAATAATGTCTCGGATGTGTATTTTACGATTGCACTGTATAGCATTTATTTCCCAGTTGAAAAGCGTTTAAAAAGGGGTTCGTCTCTCATAGTTCAGTTTGAGAGCTACTGATTCCTCCAAACTATACTATGAAACTAATCCCCTATACACTTATACTCAGGTAGTCTGTTTCTTGGATTGGTTTTGGAGGAATCCTTAGTTAGCCCATCAATGCGTCCAAAGAGAATTATCCCTTAAACGGCTTGCAAAATATAAAGTAAAATAAAAGCTACACACGTCTACTGTACAATCACCACACTCCAGCTGGCCTCACCTGCCTGGCTGACTTATCTGT
>JAWZYT010000383.1:0-27500 GCA_034508575.1 Petrolisthes manimaculis | reverse complement strand
GGCATAGGGACGAAGGAAAGAGAATAATAATAATGAGAAACTGGAGAGAGAGAGAGAGAGAGAGAGAGAGAGAGAGAGAGAGAGAGAGAGAGAGAGAGAGAGAGAGAGAGTGAGAGAGAGAGAGAGAGAGAGACGGATGAAGGTACGAGAGCTAAGGAAGACAGACCAGAAATGGATGATTGAAGAGGAGAAATTTGGGTAAGAGACGAAGAATTTCCCTGGGATTAACGTCGGCAGAGTCATAGAGTTTAATTAGACCCACGGAATCAAAATTTTAAGGAGCTGGTCTAGATATCGTTTCCATTCAGTGACTTTAATGACATGAGCTATATTGGCCTAATCATGCTATTCTTATATATACTAAATTATTATATGTATTTAATTATTATATGTACTTAATTATTAAATGTACTTAATTATTATATATACTAAATTATTATATATACTAAATTATTATATATACTAAATTATTATATGTACTTAATTATTATATGTACTTAATTATTATATATACTAAATTATTATATATACTAAATTATTATATATACTAAATTATTATATATACTAAAAATTAACTATAGAGAAAGGTAAGTAGGAAATAGGTGGAGGAAAAGTGCTGGGAGAGACAGATGGGTAACTAAAAAGGAAAGGTAAAAAAGGTGGTGCAATATATAGGAAAAGGTAACAGAAAAAGTGAAGGAAAAAGTGATGATGAATTGGTATGGGAAATATTGACGGTTCCGGTGGAGAAAGAAAGTCTTAAGAAAAAAAAACAGCTTGTAAGTGGAAGGTTGACACGTGGAGACAAGAAACTGACACACAGAATAAGAAATGGTGAGTCACACATTCATTCATTTATCATCTACACAATGTCATCACTAAATTGATCGAAAAAAATATAAAAATACAAATATGTTAGATGTAGAAACTATAATAACGTCTGTTCCTATTTATTTTGGATGGACACTGAAGGACATTCTCATTTGGAACATTATAAAAGAATGGTGTCACGTGTCTCACCCAATATTAAGAGAAAAAACATCCCTTCCACCACCATATACCACAATACCTCTCTCTCTCTCTCTTTCTCTCTCTCCTCTCTCTCTCTCTCTCTCTCTCTCTCTCTCTCTCTCTCTCTCTCTCTCTCTCTCTCTCTCTCTCTCTCACTATATATATATATTGTAACTCGAAACATCACTGAAAAATCATTAATAGGAGAAAACGGAAGAGAGTCATCAGAGAATCATTTCCTTATCCTCTCCCTCAGTGGCCCAACAATTTATTCTGGTGCGATGCTCGTTTGTTTTCGCTGCGCCCGAGATTGACTTCTTCCTGTGAGGTCCCGTACTGCTACAGTCTGTGTAATTGGTTGGGTTACATTTTAACTAGTTACTCCATGCTTGTGATTGTATAAGTGTAAACCCCACAACGTTTTCACTATTATCTCAGTGACAATAATGTAAATGATCATAACTCTTTGAAATAATGTATTAATCAAATAAAGTTTGGAGATATAATTTGCTGGTATGATGAAATATAATTACATATGGTATATACCTCTTCGATGAAAAAAGACGTATTCTATTGTATAATATTTTTTTTAGTACGTTCATTTTAAGAAAATATATCGAGAAGATTTATTCAGGAGTTAAGGCTGTAGAGTTAAAAGTAAACTTGCGTATAAAAGATTCTTAAGAGTAGTGTCTATTATAATAGTTCTCAGTAGCATAGATTGATGAGATAACATGCAATATCTTCGAAATTACCTTTGACAAATACTTTTATGGTGAATACTGTACTGAGAGAGAGAGAGAGAGAGAGAGAGAGAGAGAAAGAGAGAGAGAGGGGAGAATTGGGATATGGAGGAGTAAAGATAAATTAATGAATATCACTGCAAGCCAAGCCAAGCCAAACAAAACCAAGGCAAGCCAAGCGATATCATGAAGCAGTAGTAACTCGTGCCGACCTCATAAGAGAAGAGCGGAGGAGCGGCCCGAGTTGCCTGCCACCAGATTAGCATGTTAATCAGGAACTTGGAACATAACGAAGATACTAATACACAAGCTCAGAACTCCTGGGAGAAGAAGAATAAGAGAGACATTATATATACTCTCTGGATAATGGGAAACAAAGGGAGTATACGAAGAAGAGGCATATGTACTGTATCTTGCAAATTTGAGGAGTTAGATACATGTAAACTCTCAATCCATCCAAAATTTATATTCAAGCCGTGTTGTAGTTTCTCAATCCAAAATTTGTATTAGTTGAAGTATCGAATCATTTGACTTACTAGTGAACCAATTACACGCTTATCCTGTTTCATATTTGCTTGAGCTCGCTTAATATTCGATCAGGTTATTCGAAGCAAGCCTGGATACATATTTTGTATTGTGAGTGTACTGTCGGTGATGATAATTATTATAGATGGAGTATATTATTTTCGTTCATTAGTCGTTTGTTCAGTGGGCTCGCATCCTGTGATTCTATATTTACTTTACTTGACATTATTAACTAAACCAGACGTCAACTGCATATACTGTATACGCTAGAGGTAAAAAATCACGACTAACTGTAGAAGACTTTAACAAAATGGGGTTAATGCCATAGTATGCATATTATTTAGCATATTGTTACGAAAGTGTGTGTGTGTGTGTGTGTGTGTGTGTGTGTGTGTGTGTGTGTGTGTGTGTGTGTGTGTGTGTGTGTGTGTGTGTGTGTGTGTGTGTGGGTGTGCAGGCTGACCTTTTGTAATAATGTAAGGCATGTATTCTAAATAACTATAAGCGAAAGCACAGTATTTATAACACAAGACTTTCAAATACAGTATTAATTACAGGGATTACCATCATCAAAAAGGAATATACTTTTTCGGTTTGGCTTCAGGTCTTCATAAACGAAATCTGACATTCATAAAATACCAAGAACCTTTAGCTTCATTTCAGAGGCCTTCATTAATGAGTATGTGTATATGTGTATGAGTGTGTTTGTATATGTGTAGCAGCCTTGTTTAATATGTGTATGAGTGTGTGTGTATGTGTATGAGTGTGTGTGTATGTGTAGCAGCCTTGTTTAATATGTGTATGAGTGTGTGTGTATGTGTAGCAGCCTTGTTTAGTATACATGTGTTCCCTTAAAATATCATACCACACACATGAACAAGCATCCTAATTATTATGAATGCGTGTCCTGTACTTCCATTAACTCAGTGCTGGTAAAATCCGGAGCAACTGATTCCACCAAACTATGCCAAGCAACAGGCAAGTAATGTTTTCGTTCATCTGGTCCTGTTTCCTGGTACCCTATGGATGAATGAATGCTCTCCAGTCTACCAAAAGTATACCATCCCATTAATTGTGTGTCCGGCTGGAGCTGTGGGATGAGGACTGTAAAAGTTGTCGGAGCTGCAGCAAATATCCAGAGGCACCAAGTCAATTTATAATGAAGGGGTGAAGGTAGGCTATACTAGAGGGGGATACCTGCCTCTGTGTTAACATGAAGGGGTGAAGGTAGGCTATACTGAAGGGGGATACCAGCCTCTCTGTTAATATGAAGGGGATTATTTTTACTTTAGTCCTATGGGAGAGTTACTGAGTTCTCTATAAACCGTGTCAGAATATAGGGTACCTCAGTATACGAGTTAGGGATCTGTTTTGTTGCTTTGTTTGGAGGAATCAGTAGCCCTCTAATTCACTCTAAATAAATTACTCCCTTAACACGATGCAGTAATACATTTATGTGCACTGACTGACTCTGTTATTTGCCAAGCCTTTTTAACCGGAAATAATGGCCGAGCGGGGGCTGCTTTACCCTCTGCAAACAGTAAGAGATTAAAACAGACGTATGTATTACACTGGATTATATTTGTGTTGTTATAGAAAAAGAAAAGAAAGTTGGCCATATATTTTTGTGGCGACCGAGAGTTAGAATCTAAGCATATTTTATAGGACAGTTATTATCCCTTCTAAATATATCAGTTTGTTACAGGGTTGGTTGTAACATTTCCCTCTTGCAATAAAGTTCTTACACTTGTATTCTAAAGACCTACTTTTTTTTATCCCACCACTGAAAGAAGTCTTCAACAACAACACTGGTCTTATATGTATACCCGAAAAGACGATAGACGATAAAAAATATAAACTTCTAATGATTAAAGTATATAATTGTTGTGATCTCATTGGAGGCCTACCGATTTCTCCGAACAATACCATGAACAGAACTTAAAAATAAAAACCTGTTCAAAACTTTTGTTCCTTTTGGCCTCTTATGCTTAGATAGATAGAAATAGATAAATAGAGCGATAGTTAGATAGATAGAAATAGCTAGATAGAAATAGCGATAGATAGACAGATAGAAATAGCTAGATAGATAGAGGCTATAGTGGAACACAAATTTTGAACAGACTATAGTATAAGAGGAATAGATCTGTTCATTGCATCGGTGGAAGAATCAGTAATCCCACCAATACCTTATTTTTTTACGAGAAGAGGCGGCGACTTTAGATTAAGCTAGATTAAATTATGTTAGGTTAGGTTTGGTTATTAGGTTGAGTTGGTTTGGTTAGGTTAAGTTATGTTAGGTTTGGTTAAGTTAGGAGAGGTTAGGTTTGGTTATGCTTTGTTTGGTTTGATTTGCTTGAGTCAAGGTTAGGTTATAGGTTAGTTTTGGCTTAGTTTGGTTAGGTTAGGTTAGATTTAGTTAAGTTATGTTAGGTTAAGTTAGATTAGGTTAGGTTAGGTTTAGTTAAATCTGATTAGGTTAGGTTAGGCTTAGTTAGGTTAGGTTAGGTTATATTAGGTTAGGTTAGGTTAAGTTAATCTATCACTTTCACCCATTGACATCTCCCTCGTAGACTCGAACCATAACTTCCTCTGCAATCATCCATTCCATCAATTATTTCCCCGGGCAGGAAGACCCACTTAGAGAAATGTCTTATCCATGTCTCCCGCAGCTGAAGGGGAGAATAACCTACTTTAATATTTCCACCGGAGGAAAGAACTGTCAACGGAGAGAAAGTGGGGAAGGGGAGAAAGACGGAGAAAGACGATTGAGAAGGAGGAGGAGGAGGAGGAGGAGGAGGAGGAACGGGAAGGACATAAGGAGGGAGGGGAAGTAGGAATAAAGTTACACACCTACAAAACTCATCAGAATAATATCTTCATAACGCTGTTAATAATAATAATAGTAATAATAATAATAATAATAATAATAATAATAACAATAACAATAACAATAACAATAATAATAATAATAATAATAATAATAATAATAATAATAATAATAATAATAAAATAATAATAAAATAATAATAAAATAATGATGAGTATGATAATAATAACAATATAGATGACAATAACAATAATAATAATAATAATAATAATATTTAAATAAATCTTCATAATAACATTTAAAATTCCTGTATATTAGTAGGGATAAAATATAGAGTAGATTCAACCCTACTTCCCCTGACAAGTAAAGACTTTTGAATATCTAAATCTGCTTCGAGATAGTATAGTACCGTACATATATGATTATATGTGTGTTTCCTCTACCCAAGCCCAGTATAGTACAGCACCACCACGCTCAGACCTCACAGCCAATACTCATTTTACATTCCCGTTGTTCCTCCCTTGTTAGAAATTCTCTTTATAATTCTCTTTCAAATTCTCTCTTTATAGTTCTCTCTTTATAGTTTCTCTCTCTCTCTCTCTTTCTCTTATACACACACACACACACACACACACACACACGCACACACACACACACACACGCACATACAGAACAAGGATAAATACTGGCTCTGTTCATATTTATATTTGTGTTTGTCTTCATTGACTTTCCTTCTGTATAGTTAATGTTCTCTGTATCAACCATCGTGGCAAGGGTCATTAAAGTAGGTTCTTCTCTCTTCTCGTATTTACATGTTTTTAGAATAGTCATGGGATTTCTGCTTATTTATATCACGAAGGTTAATAAACAGTGAATTGTTTGTAAACTTGCTCCAGCATAGGCGTACATCTATACAGGATTGATTGTTTTGTGTTGTATTCATAGTGCGACAGTACTAAGGAAGGTACAATCCTAGACCAGCAAAGGGAAGTCTTTTGTTTTCTCTTTCAATCAGGGTCTTTCCTCCCCAAAGGTGCGGTGGAATATACAGACCAATGGATGGAGTTGTTTTGCCTGGAGTTGGACGTGCATGACTCCAGCGGGTATGGGAGACTCATACCAGCCTGGTGGGGATCTCGTCCAGGCCACCACAAGCTGGTAGACCCGACGACCGTGAAACAAGTTCCCAATTGCATCGGGAACTCTGGCCTCAATTTCGCCGACGACTTTACCAAATGTGGCGTCTCTGGGCTGGAAGGCACCAAATGACCCGACCCCCTGACACAGGACGATTGACCTCAAGCACTTGCTCTTGTCTTTCTCTCTCCCTATTATTTTATATATATATATATATATATATATATATATATATATATATATATATATATATATATATATATATATATATATATATATATATATATATATATATTTGCAATCTTACATGAATTTATGGGAAGTATAAACAAATGCATACATACCTGTGATGCAACGTTATAAAAGATCACCACGCTCATGTGATGTATTTTGAGCTAAAAGGAAAATTATTTGGATGTGTGTATTCTTCCAAAACCTTTTTGGGATCTTCGGCAACTGTCTCTGTGAGCTCCTCTCACAATTAGCCGGCCCTTGTAGCTGCCACTCGAGTCCGCTGTTCTCTCTAACTTGATAAATTCTTACGTCCTGAGAATCCCGTGGGAAATAAGCCAGTTCTTTTAGGTTATGACTCTCTTCACCCACTACAACAGCCACGGTTACCGAGTAGAATATGAAATGATGAGGAAAGTTGAACGTGTACAATATATATTTCCCAACTATCTAAAGCTATAGGATAAGACATAGTTATAGTTAAAAAGTAAAATAAATAAAAACATACAATTTAAGGAAAATTATATTACATCTACAGTAATGTCTTATTTGGGGACCTGGACAAAGATTAAAGCATTTTCTCGCTAATATTATAGAGCTTAGATAATTTTTCAGTGTAAACGAAGAACAATTCACTTTAATGTATATAGGCTACTTCATAAATATTCAGCGAAGATATATTTTTGAGGTACTGAGCGACAAAGACCTAACAGATAATACGCTTGCCGTAAGATACAACGGTATGAAATGTATGAAGGGTGTGTGTGTTTAGTGAGATATCGTAATATGTTATTAAATAAACCTGGAATACTGTATGTAGTTAGGATACAAAGTGCTGTGAACAGGGAGTAAGCAAAATACGAACATACAACCCAGTGATGACTCGATTTGAGTTTATCTACCAATCCCTATAAATATTTTGGGGTGAAAGTAAAAGTAGAAAGAAATGGAGACAGACAGCGAATTAATTTATCATGTACCGTTTATATATACATTCTGAGATTATTATTGGTTTGTTTGTTGACGCTGTATTTAAATATAAAAAACGAGACGCCATTATTAATTATTATGACGAATCTGATGGAGTATATTAAAGTAACTACTGTCTCTCTTTGTGGTCAAACATGAAATGAATTCTCTTTCGTGTGATAAAACTAACGAAACAAATCAGACAACCTCATGACGGAATAAAAACTGAGAGAAGTAAAAAAAAAAAAAAAAAAAAAAAAAAAAAAAAATCCCGAGGCATCCTTATTCTGAACGAGTAAATGTTGACCTTAGACTTGGAGTGGGCGTGCGGGTAAACATACTCTCTGGAAGTGTATCAATACCGCCTCCACCAGCCTCACATCAAGTGCTTCTGCTAATCTTCATCAAAGCCACTTGATGCAATAAACCACCACCCACATCTGCTTAGCCATTCGCATTCCATCACGGCGGCCCACAAATGCACTCCCTTGCAAATATACGCACCCGCATGCACCCGCAATAACGCATGCACGAACATACATACATACATACATACATACATCCACAAGGCTAGGCTACCCATAAATGTCCTCCTTCGTTGATATACTTATGCACGCAATATCCTACACACACACACACACACACACACACACACACATACACACACACACACACACACACATACATACACACACACACACCATAAAAAAATCGATCCATCGAAATCCTGGCGTAATTAGAATTGCCTCAGCTCACTCTACGATAATATCCACACCTTAACATTGCCACACCTGTCGTTTCTGAGGTATTATTCACACCCTGAAATTACCACACCAGTCGTTCCTCGGTTATGTCATCACCCTTTTGTTTCATCCCGTTCACCCTGTCGTTATTCTGCCTTTGGTTCCTTGCCACTCCCTGCCGTTCCTGCATCATTTCCCCTTCCACGTACTGTACATTTCTCGTTCCGGCCATATTCTCTCCTTACCTCCTTTGTAATCCCTGCCGTTCATTTCCTTTGCCTCCTTCATCTCTCTGCCGTTCCAGCAGTAGCAATGCTTCCTAACCCACATGGATGCCGTTCCAAAACCAATGCCTCCTTCATCTATCTTCCCCTCCGTTCTAACTCCACCATCAATAACTCTCCCTCCGTATACCAATATTGCATCTGTCCTCCCACCGTTCATCAATGCTACAACTCAAACACTCTATTTACCAAGACACACTTCGTTGACCCGTTCACCGACACTATAGCCTCCACCTCCAATCCGTTCTATACATGCACCACTAAAAAAACAAACTCGTCCCACTTCGTTGTTCTAGCTACCATCACTCACCGCTCGCCCTCTGTTCAACATCAGTTCTCCCTCCTCCTCCTCCTCCTCCTCCTCCTCCTCCTCCTCCTCCTCCATGATACCCAACTCATCTACCTCATTACTGACACTCATCATTACCTCCTCTCCCGTTGGCATTTTCACTACTTGGTCCATTAACCCCTTCACACCACCACCACCACCACCTTCTACAACTAGGCTACCTGCCCATCACCACCTTCTGTTCCTCTTCTACCATTACTTTCCCCAACACCACCTTCAGTCCCTCTTCTACCACTACCCCACCAACAACACCACTACCACTACTACTACCATGCAGTCCCCACACTACCTTCCTTCCCTTCCCCTGTGAGACGCTGCTGAGGGTGACAAATTTGGTGTGTGGTGGTGATGGATGGGACTGATGACAGGGAGTGGTGGAGTGGTGTGATGTGGTATCGTCTAAACTCTATAAGATTAAACAAGGGTGGTGGTCTCTGCATGTGTGGCGCCGCGTCCTACAAACACGAATTTCACAGAGTGGTGGTTCAATTTTCCTTTCCTATTCTTTGCCCCCAAAATGAAGGATCGATGTACGAAAATTTCATGTGAGGTTAAGAGTACTTTACTTCCGTCGAGTACAATGTATAGGATACTTCAAGGAGGGTCTAACTTATGAATAATTACTATAGTATATTAATGAAACTGGAGAAGGAAGACATAAACTAGAGTGTGAAGAATGCCAAAGTGAAAACCGTCTTGTAATTAACTCAAAGATGAAAGAATACGTAAAGATGGTAAGGGGAAATTGAATTTGTTAAAAGAAAGAAGAATATGAGATGACCGAAATCAAGAGTGAGGGAATGAAAGGTAAAAAATGTTAACTGATTAAAGTGAATTATGAAAGGACCGCAAACAAACATAAAAGGGCCAAATAGATGATGTAGGAAGGACTTTTAGAAATGAATGAGAAGGAAAGGAGTGGATGAGGAAGGAAAGAAGTGATTGAGGAAGGAACTGAGTGAATGAGGAAGGAAAGGAGTGAATGAGGAAGGGAAGGAGTGAATGAGGAAGGAAAGGAGTGAATGAGGAAGGAACTGAGTGAATGAGAGAGTATAGAAATGAATGTGAATGGATAAGAGTGAATGAGGAAGGAAATGAGTGAATGAGGAAGGATAGAAGTGAATGAGGAAGGATAGAAATGAATGTGAAAGGATAAGAGTGACTGAGAAGGGAAAGAAGTGAATGAGTAAAGAGAGAAGTGAATGAGGAAGGATAGAAATGAATGTGAATGGATAAGAGTGACTGAGGAAGGAAAGAAGAAGTGAATGAGTAAAGAGAGAAGTGAATGAGGAAAGATAGAAATGAATGTGAATGGATAAGAGTAACTGAGGAAGGAAAGAAGAAGTGAATGAGTAAGGAGAGAAGTGAATGAGCTCAGATTAGAGGACACAGAGATTGGACAGAAAAGGAAGGGGGAGTATAAGGTGTGTAACGGATGTGGCCAGTCAGAGAGAGACACAATCCAGGGAAGGTGACGCGAATGAAATGGAGATAAAGAGGATTAGGAAAAGATTGGAAGTGGGGATCGAAGAATGACAAAAGAGAGAGGGAAAGCTTCGGGTACGTAAGGAAGAGAAAGAGAGAGAAAGAGAGAGAGGGGGGGGGAGATAGAGAGAGAGGGGGGGGAGATAGAGAAAGAGAGAGATAGAGGGGGGGGGGAATAAAGAGAGAGAGAGAGAGAGAGAGCGAGAGAGAGAGAGAGAGAGAGGTGGAAGAAAAGTTTTGGAAGCAGACAAGAAGTGCAAGTGAGAATATGAGGGGCCAGGGATGGATAAAAATTCGAGGTGGGTGGAAGATGGTATATTGGAATGGTGTGTGGGTGAAGATGAAAGGAGAGAGAGAGAGAGAGATAGAGAGAGAGAAACGGATGGTGGAGAGACGAGGAATGGAATGGGGGATGAGAAATTGCGTGTATAGGAATGGAATGGTGGATGAGAAGGAAAGAATTGGGGAGTTGAGGAATTGACCAGGGTATGAGAGGGGGAAAGGGAATGACATGATGAATAGAATGGCATAGGAGGAGGGAAGAAGGAATATGGTAGATGGAAGAAAGATACGAGAGAAAACAGAAATATACAAGAGTAGTTGAGGGAGTTGGTGAGGGGTGATGCAAAATGATGAATGGAAGAGATGAGTATTGGAAAAGGGTGTGTGTGTGTGTGTGTGTGTGTGTGTGTGTGTGTGTGTGTGTATTTGAAGAGGTGGATGTATGTGTGAGAAAAGGGACCTTCGACTTAAAGCAAATCAAGGAGGACCGTAATGATGGTCGGTTACCCACTGATGCACTGTGATTATAATGCAACCTATCAGTTCAGTAACTCAACTAAAATCTTCCCAGAGGTCTCATTCCCACCAATACTTCCATCACCCACAGGGGGGTTTCCCATCTGCTGAGCCGACGATGGAAATAGTTGGAGTAGTTAGTTCCCTGAATTTGGGTAGGGGTCTGGGCTCCCTTCCACAGGGGGATGGTTTTTTTTTTTTACGAAAGTGAAGGGGAAAGCCTCCAGCATCAAGCTCTGAAATGAAGTCTCTCCCTGAAGCATCGTGCAACCGCCCACCATAATTTCGTTGCTAATGGAGTTGACTGAAATATTAAATTTAGTCAGTCATTCTTTAATAATGTATCGTTGATTCTTTATATGAACAATTAGAAAAACAGTTTCTTATGTGTTACTAACTGGACTCAAAATATAACATCATCCTCACAAAAACTTGAGATTATTATTGTTTGATATAAGTTTTAAACACCCCTATGAGTATTGAACCTTATGTACAGGACTGTGCGTTGAAAATCTTCATTTGAGAATACGTCCAAATAAGCAACAGGACATTAAACTAGAATAAAGATAAATCGTGCTTCATCACTGGAAAGGTCAGAGTTGTACTCTTTACAGCATCGTAGCAACTCTTTGTGTTGTGTAAACTTTGTTGTGACGGGCACTAACGTAATTGTTCAGAACAGTAAAACTACAGGAGTACTTCTACACTCTTGTTTTTCTTGGCATGCCTCACTTTTCTTATTTACATTGATCTTTTCCATTCACTGTTCTGTTTTCCTCTGTCACTACATACATTTTTCCTTCTGTGATCGTATTACATTGTCTGTTACTTGATATCCTTCACACACCATCACTAGACCTAGCAGGAAAAACACTCGCATAACACAAAAGATTTCTTCATAAAAGTATTGTGTAAACCCATCCTCATCGCTATATATAACTCGTTTCTCTCCCTCGTAACTCCCCATACACTAATCACCACACCTTCATTAGCTTCATTCCCAAATTCACGCCCTCCTCAAACCCTTTGCAATATCACACACACACTCATCACCCTGTCTCTCCCTCTTACACACACACACACACACACACACACACACACACACACACACACACACACACACACTCTCTCTCTCCACATTCATTTGTAACCCTCATTCTCACATCCTCGTCCTTCCCTCTTGCCCTAACCACTCTCAGCTCTCGTCCTTCATGCGCCCTCCTCCTCTGTTTCATATCATCACTCGTACAAAACACATCCTTCTCGCCCTTCTCCCACACGCACCTCCTCACGGCCTCATCTCTAACTTCCTCCACATCAGCCACGTATATCCTAACAACGCCTCCAATTTGTTCCCGCCTTCCTCTCCACCCTCATCTCATATTTCTCACTTCTCTTCCCTCTCCTCCAACCCACTCCCTCCTCCACCCCACTCCTTCCTCCACCCCACTCCCTCCTCCACCTCTCCACTCCGGTAGCCCATCCCCTCCCCAAACACTTTTTTCGTACATACACTCCCTCGTCCCACACTCTTGCATCAACTCCCTATTCCAACATTCTCTTGTATATACTCACTCCTTTCACACTCCTCTGATGAAAACGCTACTTTCTCATATACCATATTCATTTCCTGAAGTAAATCCACTTCTTCTGTACCTAGACTATATTTATTTTACACAGCACTTCTTCCTCTTAAATCATTCCTCTCCTTTAATCATTCCCCTTCCTCTTCGCTACTCATTTTTTTCCCCCAGCATTATCTCCTCTTTTCTGCTCACTATTGACTTCGTTCCACATCCCTCCCCTACTGTAAGCCACTCCCCTACTCATCTCCTGCCTCCACTGCCTCCTGCCTCCTTTTGTACAACACTGTGCCTTCTCTCTCTGCATACACACATACCACCTTGCCAACACTGCGGCTCTTCTCTCCACCACTCACAGTATACCAAATGACATGCCACCCATTCATGTAGTTCTCACCACAACCTCCGGAATATCATGCTCGTGTGTGTGTGTGTGTGTGGTTGGGTAGGTGGGTGGGTGGGTGTTTTGCATACATTCGACTCTCGTACACATAGTTGTATAATTATAAATGTCACCTTCCCTCCCCTCATATATTACACACACACACACATTACTTCTCTCCTTATCACACACACACACACTCACACACGTTACTTCTCTCCTTATCACACACACACACACTCACACATCACACAATCACCTCACCTCACATCCTTATCTCTAACATCACAATTTACCACACCTCGTCTCTAACATGACACACATCACACAATCACCTCACCTCACATCTCTAACATTACACTTCCATACATGTACCTCTCTGACCATACCATCCCTAGTGACCCTGACCCATGTCGTTATAATTGGTGATATGAATAGCCATTGGTGGTGGTGGCGGCGGCGGCAGTGGTGGTGGTAGCGGTGGTGGTGGTGGTGGTGAGTGTGAATGATTGGAACTCGTGTGATGGTGGTGATGATGATGGTTATGTTATTGGTGATGATGGGGATGGTAGTGGTGGTTGTAATAGTGGTGATGAGGGTTCTGGTGATGGTCGGTGGTGGTGGTGGTGATATTGGTAGTGGTTGTAATATTAGTGAGGGTGTAGTGGTGGTGATAGATGGTGGTAGTGATAGTGGTGATGGTGTAGTGCTGGTGATAGTGGTGGTGATGGTGGTGATGGAAGTAGTCGTGAAGGGATTGACGTGGCGTGAAGTGGAAATGGTTGTATCGTGGGTGTGTTTGAAGCTATTGATTGGTTCACAGATTAAGGGTAGAGTGGGTGGGTGGGTATGTTTGAAGCCTTGGGTCCAGTAATTTGGGTATCGTGGGTCCAGTAATTTGGGTATCGTGGGTCCTGTAATTTGGGTATCATGGGTCCAGTAATTTGGGTATCGTGGGTCCAGTAATTTGGGTATCATGGGTCCAGTAATTTGGGTATCGTGGGTCCAGTAATTTGGGTATCGTGGGTATATATGCTAGCAGGTATAAATACAATAATTAAGGTACCGTCTTCTTGGTTGAGGTTGTTGATGCAATGACTGTCGGTATCGTGGAATAGTTGCAATCATTGACGTAGCAAGGTGAGGTATTGTCTTTCTATTTCACTGATTCAATAAAAAAAATATATAGTTGAAATTCGTAGCTTTTAGTTATATGTTAGCTGTAATATTTGCCATGTGAAAATAATGCTAGCTTTAATGTGATATATGTTTAAAGAAATGTTAGCCATGTGAAAATAATGTTAGCTCTATATGTGATATCTGCCATGTGAAAATAATGTTAGGTGAAATGTGAAGTCTCTCTGTTGAAAATAATGTCAGCTGTAATTTGATGTCTGTCATGTGAAATGTTGAGACCGTGTTGAGGGCCACCAGTGAAGTTGTTAATTAGGCGGTAATGAAGGTTTATGAGGGCAGAGAGTCGGGCTGGTGGGTGACGTGTACTTTGGTGTCTACAGCTGTTGTGAATATGAAAATACACAGCGAACTGGGGAATCAAATCCTGCGCACGATATTGAGTGATTATGTTTGCAGAGGTCAAATATAACCAACACATATAACAAAATAATGATGTGTGTAAGAGTTATGCTAATTTGTTGTGGTTAGGCTGCAACACAAAGAACAGATATGGCTATTTGAAGTAAATGTTGGACTTCAGTGGTGGTGAAGGCGACACTCTTGGTGTGGAAATGTAGTAAAACAGGCAGGAGTAGTGATGGTGGAGGTGGTGTTGGTGGATGGCTAACGGTGGAGGTAGGTAAGGATGCGTGGATGTTGGTGGATGGATGGATTGCTGTGTTGGAGTGGTGAGTGAATGAGTAAATTGAGTGACGGATGGATTGAGGTGATGGATGTATGGAGGTTGGTTTTGATAACTGGTGGATGGTGTTGGTGAATATTATAGCTTGGTTTTATTAGATGGTACAATACTCTTGGTGTGAGGTGACACAGTGTAGGCAAGGGACGATAATATTGTATTGGCACACTGAGGGCACTGTGTTGGCAGAATGGAATGGCACTGCAGAGGGGTGATGGCACTATGATGGCAGGGGATGACGGCATAGTGGTGGTAGGGGGTGATAGCAGGGGTGAATGGCACAGTGATGGCAGGGGGTGACGGCAGTGATGGCAGGGGTGACGGCACAGTGATGGCAGGGGGTGACGCCACTAGCGGTAATTAAGTGATGGGGCTGGCAGAGCGAGGGTGGACAGCTCAATAATTTTCCCAGTAAATAGCTGCCGGGCTATTTTTTACGCTACCTGGAAATTTAGCGCCCATTAGTTTAAGCCCGCACTTGACATCTCATCTCGCGTGTGCATGGGTGCGTGTGCAGGCGTGCGGGCGTGTGTGAGTGGGTAGGATGGTGGGTGGACGGCAGGGGTTATGTGTTGGGTGATGAGAGTGTATGGACAGGGAGAGATGTGTGTGTGTGTGTGTATGTGTGTGTGTGTGTGTGTGTGTGTGTGTGTGTACGGGTATGTATATGTATGCGTTTGTAACTAACGTGTGGGCCACTGTTGTTGTTGTAGCATTATGAGGTTGTCTGCAGATCCAACACACCTACATATAACCGGTAAGACGCAGCAGCTTGAGAACTGGGTTTCATTAAAGTTGTCCACCATAAGCCCAGATTATGTTGAAGCCTCCAAGTTTATGGAGTCTTGGATTAGTCAGTCCCTCGTGTCACCCTCTGGTTCTGTCACAATAGGAGAGAGTTTCAATATCATGCTGCTATTACATTATAGTTTGAAATAATGATGTGTATTTTATTTGCTCTCTAAAGATAGTAGTTGTATTATATTCTAGATGAGTCACAATTATAGTTTATTGTTAGGGAGGTTTGCAGCGATACAATCTTTCTATTGAAATCTTATGATAGTGTGGATAAGGAGTGTTTCATTCCATGGGTAATGTCATACAGTACAGTACAGTATAACATTTTTATTTTTATATATTTGTTTTCCTCACTAATACTTCTATTGATTATTCTGGTTTTCCTTCTCTCATATTCCTTTTATATTATTATTATTCACTCCACCTGCTATTATTATAATATTGAATTTTTGTTTCCATTGTACGGTGTATTGTATTATAATTACCCAACCCACACATTACCATTATCATATCCTTGATTCTGCCTAACCATATTTTACAGTAGTATTCCTCTCCCTACAAAACTATTATATAATGTCATTATGTTGTACAGTATAATCTATTTTTCTTTATATTTATTTCCTCTCTGCATACCCGGAGAGCCTTTGTTATTCATATTTTTAATATCAAATTTTCCTTTTCCAATGTTTGTTGTATACATTGATTAGCATTAACTCATAACTAGTATTAAGTTATATGGATAATTTATACAAGTCCTTGTATGATGATGATGATATATTTTTTCAGAATTTAGAACAAAGTATAATAGAAAAAATCTCAGGTCAACGGGATCCTAGCTCTTTATCTCAATATTATAATTTTGAAGATTACAAAACAGCAACAGAGTCATTTTTTAACAATTGCCTTAGCATTATTCACATAAATATTAGATCACTTCATAAAAACTTTGATGTATTAAAGTCATTTCTAAATTGTTTACCCAAACATCCTGATGTAATTGTTCTCACTGAGACATGGCTACAAGAACACACTAAGCACCTTTATTCATTGGAAGGTTATGCTTCACATCACCTAGTGAGGACTCAAAGAGAGCATGGAGGGATTTCAATTTTTACTAATAATATATTTAAGACAGAATTATTGAATCAGTTTTGCCTCATTAATGAGAATATTGAAATTTGTACTACCAAGCTAACATTAGGTGATTCTCAGTATGTAATTTCAGGTATCTATAGGCCTAACAGTAAACATATATGTGTCAATGAATTCACAACTATTATAAATGACCTGTTGAATAATGACATTTTTAGACTTAACAAATCATTACTAATAGGAGACTTTAACATTGATTTACTAGAACATTCTTCTCATGTTCCTACTAATCTATTCCTTAATACCATGCAAACGCTTAATTATTTCCCACACATATCAAGACCTACACGATTTCCCGATAACCCCGAGCTCGGTCAACCCTCTCTACTAGATCAAATCTGGACTAATTTTACACCTCCCTCTCTATCAGGCATCCTACATTATTCTATATCAGACCATCTACCTATATGTATCAATATCATTCAGAAATCTAGATCTAATGCTACACATAGAATTAATTTCAGATCATTCAATATTAATAATCATAATCTATTTACCAATGAGTTACACAGGATAAATTGGGAAGAAATACTTAATTTAGAAAACACTAATGATAATTTCAATCTTTTTCATAAGAAAATATATGAATGTTACAGTAAAAGTTTTCCAATTAGAACAAAATATGTTACTATGAAAAGGCTCCAAAATGCATGGCTTACAAATGGAATACTCAAATCTATTAAACATAAATGCAATTTATTTAAAATGTACAAACTTGGAACAGTTTCACATGAGGCCTTTAAACAATATAGAAATCACCTCACTCAAATTATTCGGGCTGCCAAATTGAACCATTATTCCCAAATATTTACAAATTTTCGTAACAATACCAAAAAGATTTGGCAAACTATTAATGAAATAAAAGGTAATACAAACAAATTAAACAACATTAGGTCCTTGCATTATAACAACTCAATATTAAGTGATCCTTCAGATATATCAGAAGCCTTCAGTAACTATTTCTCCACTATTGCTCCTGAGCTCGACAGAAACCTTTCAAATACAGATAAGAATCCTAAAGACTATCTTCATGGTAATTACCCACATTCTATGATGTGCCCTATTGTTACTACTTCTGATGTAACTACAGTAATTAGGTCATTACTGAATAAAAATTCAGGTATCAATGATATATCAACCTCTGTTATTAAAAGAAATTCAAATTTGATTTCAATCCCATTATCCATACTTTTTAATCAGTCTGTAACAACTGGAATTTTTCCATCACTATTGAAGACTGCAAGAATCACACCTGTCCACAAAACTGGCCCCGATGATGACCCTAGAAATTATAGACCAATATCTCAACTTTCAATTTTCTCTAAAATATTTGAAACATTAATGAAAGTTTGTCTAATGAACTATCTTGAAACTAAAAATATATTAAATCCTTCACAATATGGCTTTAGACGGAACTGCAACACTTTTAAGGCATTAAATATATTTTCCAATGATGTACTTTCTGCAATTGACAAAAAACTCCCTCTCTTATCCATATTTATTGATTTTGCTAAGGCCTTTGACACAGTAAATCATAAGATCCTTATTAGTAAAATGCACCACTATGGAATCAGAGGCCAAATACTCTCTTGGTTTAAAAATTACCTAACGGATAGATCTCAATATACTGTATTTAGAGGAGAAAACTCACATACCACCACTGTAAACCTTGGTGTTCCTCAAGGAAGTGTTTTGGGGCCAATTTTGTTCCTGATATATATCAATGACATATCAGATCTTTTCTCTGAAGCTAAAACTATTTTGTTTGCCGATGACATGACACTCTACGTTACAGGTCCAAACCAGGATCGGCTCGTACAACACACAAATCATGAACTTGAAAAACTTCACAAATGGTGCCTATGTAATAGACTCACAATTAACATTAAGAAAACTAACTTCATGCTATTCACTACTAAAAAAACATCAGATGTTATTAATTTAAAAATCAACAATGAAATAATTTCTAAAACAAACAGAATAAGATTTCTTGGTGTAGAATATGATGATTCATTATCATTTAAATATCACATACATAACCTTACACTGAAAATATCAAGACACATTGCTCTACTTTATCAGATAAAGGATCTCATGCCTCAAAGTGTACTAAAGTCCATATATTATGCTCACATCTATTCATTAATTACCTATTGCAACCCCATTTGGTGTACAACAAATACCACCTATCTAACCCCTTTAAGATTGCAGCTCAAAAAAATTGTAAGAATTATTACCAACAGCGATTACTTAGCACATACTAATCCACTCTTCAAAGAATTAAAAATCCTAAAGCTAGATGATATAACTAAACTGGAAATAGCCACACTCATGTATAAAAACAAGAACGAAATGCATGACCTCCGCCCATCTCATAATTATAGTACTCGTCACAGAAACAACCTAAACTTACCTATTCATCGCCTTTCAAAGTTTCAACATTCCACTACCTATTTGGGTCCTGTAATATGGAATTCTATTCCTACACATATTCAGGATGCTCCCTCCCTTTACACATTCAAAAGCCGACTAAAAAACAATATCATAATGAGCTATTAACCAACTTACTCTTTCTTTATATTTATATTTACATGCAATAGCACGTGCATGTCTGTGTACATGTATGTTTGGATGGTTTAAGTATTTTGTTAAAAGTTTATTATAATTATACTTATCTCTATATTGTAAAACTGATAGCTACAAATAAAATCTCTCAAATGTTTCTTATTGTAAAGTCTTAAAAAATTATATATATATCATAAGGAGCTGTTAGCCAACTTAAATATTTTTATATGAACATGTATATTCACATTTATATTTATTATATATATATTTATATTTATATGTATAGTGTAATATTAACTTATGATACCAACATAAATGGTACCTATCTACTTAAGCTAATGTATATAACAATTTTATTACTAACTCTTGTGTTCAATAATTAATACTGTATCATCATCACATTGTTCTATCTCACTTGTATTTAGTATTAAGTGTTTAGATTTTAGTGTTAGTTAAATAACATTGTCAATATCATCACTACTATAATTATTGTTAATGCTGCTCAGTTATTCACTGCCAGCATTAATTAAATTTTGCCTGAAAAGCATCGCTTTATATAGGCTAGCATTAGTTGTACATATTAATAGTTTTCTATGCTTATACTTATAAAAAAATTGTATTTTGTATAACTGATAGCTATAAATAAATGTTTCAAATGTTTCAAATGTTTACCTTTGTAATCATTGACTGAGACTCCACTTTGAGTATCAACTTTTTCAGGTACCACACTGAGCGGATCTGAACCCCCTGCCATTGAGTTACGAGCCTTGTATGCTAACTCCTCGTCCACCTCCCCTCTACTGTATATATCGTGACGGTGATAAATATTCCGTGTTGGTGATATGTCTTCCCTGACGGGGGCATGTGTTAGAAGACAGACAGACTCCGGGGCCAGACCATACATTCCGGGGCAGGACCCTATATTTAGGGGCTCGACCGTGTGTTAGGGAGAGACGGGGCCATTATATACTTTCCTCTTTGAACTATATATACTAGAGAGAAGGGACCGTATATACTTTCGGCTTTGGACCATATACTGAGAGAGAAGGGGCCCATATATATATACTTTTTTCAGTGGTGGGCCATATATATTGGGAGAGACCTGGCCTACATTCCTGGCCCTGGATGGTGTATAGGGGAGCGAACTGGGACACGCTACTGGGAGTATTTTGCCAGCTACTCCAATATTTACCCACACAACACATAAAGCAGCACTGTTTACTCTGCCCCGGGGAGATATATATTCGTGCACTCACTCCCGCCTCAGTGGTTAGCCATCGTGGTGGTAGTAGTAGAAGTAGTAGGAGTAGTAATATTAAATAGTCGAAGTAGTGATAAGTTGTGGTGTGGATTACTTCACTGTCAGCAACATTTGAGTTATAATAATGTCTAAATTATTGTTATGCCTTAAACTGTCTTCACTCGATAATATTCTCCTTTATTGTTATATCTTTAAATGTTTTTGCTCGATGATCCTAGATGGTGGAAGTGAAAGTGGCAGATGGAACTCATTGTACCTTTCCTGGTTGACAAGACACTTCGTTGAGTCTCATTATATACTTTTGGTTCACATCACCTTCCTTCGTTACCAGCTCACCTTTGGTTGTTGCTGGGAGGGTTGACTCAGTGACCTGTCGTCCATTAAGGGTACACCGGGCTGCCAACTCTCCACCAAGATAGAAAATTGTGAAGGAGTTATAAATATTGCTGTAATTAGTGGATATTCATTAATTGTAGATGGTGGCGATAAACAGCAACTTCTTGATGTTAATTACTGTTTTTTTTTCTGTTTTTAATGCCACTTTATATGAGTTTAAAAGTGTCGTCATTGGTATACACACATTTCTCAACCAGTCTTAATAGTCTGCTTTACAATCCTACCCACAGAGTAGCGGCAACCCATATGCAAACGTTTTCAATACATATTTCTGTGTGTCTTGGATGTTTACGTTCCTCTCTTGTCGAAGGATGAGTATCTTTGATGATGTATGCAAGTATTGTTCCTTATATATAAACATTACAGTTCCGTACACTCAATCTGTACCTGTTTCCTATGCTACAGTTCACAGACACCACAGGCCGTCTAGGACAAGGATTGCTTGTGTTCTGTGCTGAGCCTTGATGGGAATAACTCAATATAAATCATGCTATTTTTCACTCCATCTTTATAGTCTCTCACCGTTTATTACTTTACTCCAGTTTTCGTAACACACCGTGTCTACTTGAGTAAGTTTCTACGTAAGAACTAACAGTTTTGTTTCTCCTCGAAGACAAAAGATGAAGAATGTATGACGAGGAAAAAAAATGTGTTTGTGTGTTCTAATTCCTCCTCGCCTGCCGACTACACTTGTTGCTCAGACACATCAGTAACTCTCCTTATTGATGTTATTACCATCGTACCCTCTCGTTCTCTGTTCAGCTTGCTTCGAGTGACACTAAATTATCAGCAGCTGAGGCCTAATTAATGGACTTAATTTGCAATAACTACGAACAAGGTGTATGTGTATTGCCTGGATAATTAGGCTATGTATCGAGGCTGCAAGTATTTTAAAATGATTATGTGCAGCGTGGCATAATGGAGGAGGATTATGAAGCTGGTGTGGCCATTGTATATTGTGGAATTGAGGGAATGGTGATGGTATAGTCTATTATATATTCAGCAGCCCTCGCTCACAATATAGCCCATCGCCCCTCCCTCCCTCCCTCCTTACCTACCAACCTACCAACCCATCCATCCTTGCCCCAACCCTACCATCTCCTGCTGTCTGACCCCTGACTATATACCCGTCCTTGTCCCAAACCTTACCTTCACTTGCTGTCTTATCCCTGCCTACCTACCCACCCTTGCTGTCTTATCCCTGCCTACCTACCAACCAATCCTACCACCCCCTGCCTCTGAACCATCCCACCCTTGCCCCAATCCTACCACTCCCTGCTATCTAAACCATCCCACACCTACCAACACCCCCCCATGACCCTACCCCATTCACTCCTTCCCATTTCCTACCTAACTACCCTAACTGACATCTTTCCACTTTTGCCCCAATCCCCTACCTTTCCTACCTACCTATATACCTACCTACCTATATATTTATCTATCTGTCTATCTATCTATATCTACCTACCTACCTTTCCTACCTACCTTTCCTCCCTACCTGCCTTCCCTACCTACCTACCTCCCTACCCACCCACCCACCCACCTTCCTACCTTCCCTGTACCAATTTGTTCACAGTGTTTTCCTCTCACTAGAATATTTGCATGTTCCACTCTTGCTATAGCGGGTTTTATTGTTGCTGTCGAAAGTGTAACTATTCCCACCTAAGTAGTAATATCTTTGAGACACTTTTATTCTTTTCATTCATGCCAGTGTTTATAAGTGACAGATAATTAACTAGTTGTGTATGTTTTGGAATAATGTGTCTTGGATTATATTACATTTATCTAAAAAAAAAAACAAGAAATTGAATGTAGAACTGGTACATTTTCGACAGGGAATAAAATAAATGTAATGTAAAGCCTCCCAAATCACTCCCCATCGTCCCATGTACAGTACTAACATGTTATTATCCTCACTTGTCATCTGTCCCCTTTATTCTTATTACAGCACATTCTCTCTTAATATTCCCCAGGCAGGTCAACTCTCTCTCTCTCTCTCTCTCTCTCTCTCTCTCTCTCTCTCTCTCTCTCTCTCTCTCTCTCTCTCTCTCTCTCTCTCTCTCTCTCTCTCTCTCTCTCTCTCTCTCTCTCTCTCTCTCTCTCTCTCTCTCTCTCTCTCTCTCTCTCTCTCTCTCTCTCTCTCTCTCACATATGTATACATACTCAATCACTCTTACCTCTCGTTTTATCTAACTAATGTAACACTTCACTCTCATTTCAGCCTCGTTCTCTTAGTCACTCAATCACACACTTTTTTTTTCGCTCACACACTCACTTTCACTCATACATTATTTCCTCCTGTATATCTATCTGCTCTCACTCCCTTGCTTGCACTCTCACCTCACTCACTCACTCTACTTCACTCACTCACTCTACTTCTTCCACCCTCACTCCCCTCTTCCCTCTTCTTCTCATTCAAACATTTACGATTATTCCTCTCTCTCTTTATCTATCTATTTATCTATTTATTTATCTGTCGTCCTGCTCATCTGCTTCCCTGTCTGTTTGTTTGTATTTTATTTCAATATTTCTAGTTTCTGCTTTCCACCCCTCACCCTCCCTCCCACCTGTCAAAAATAATTCCTGTTTATAAAATGACAGAAGGAAATTAGAAAACAGAATTTTACAGAACCATATTTATGACGAGTAAATTCTCATTCCGAAAATGCTGTCGACAAATAGTTGATCATGGAATAAAACAATTGTCGCAAAATTCGTAAAGGTTTCATTGCGTTTAAAGTTGTTATATAGAGAGCTGTATTTTGTTTCACTGCGTTTTGCTGGGTTATATTTGGTTGGGTTCGGTTGGATAAGATTAGAATATCACACACACATTTCTTCGCACAAATTCGTGCTACTACAACTGAGAAATTTAACTCACACGGGAATCGAACACTCGGTCTGCAGTTGTGAGACAAGGATGCATAAAACATAAAAATACTCGATTACAGAATGTCAGAACTTTTCCACGTGTACCTCTTCTTCCACGTGTACCTCTTCTTCCACGTGTACCTCTTCTTCCACGTGTACCTCTTCTTCCACGTGTATACCTCTTCTTCCCAAGGGGGCCATGTGTTGTAAAGAAAAGGAGGGTTACAGTTTCTACTAAAGTCTCATTGATGTCAGGAAGACCATTAGTGACTCGGTATCGAGTAGGGGTCTGTCTGCTTTGTAGTATTGTCTGGTGGAATTATATGACCTTCAGTTTTTCCACAGTAAATTAATTATATGTACTGTACTGTGATTCATTGACTCGAGAAGGTCATTATGTCCATTGGTAATATTATGGTTTAAATATAAATAGCTCGCCATTAAAGTTTGTTGGAGATTGATTACTCTAAACAATACCAGGAAACAGATAACTACATGCAGTATACGAGGGGATCAGTTTTGTAGCATAGTTTGACTTAAGGTTTAAAGGACCCTGTGACCGTGTATGAAACTTGAAGACTTTTGATTCCTCCTGACTATGCCACGAAACAAGCTCCTTCCATATAGAGGTGATGTTGCGTGGCAATATTTGAAGGACTCGTTTATATCCAATATTTTGACTACATCACAGACTCCCTTAATCAGTAACCTTCAATTTCCCAGACATAAGATGACCTCCAATAAACCTGACAGTGCAGATTTTTTTTTTTTTTTTTTTTTTTGCAAATTTCTCACTAGGCAATTTTTCTTTCTACTCGATTTTGGCAGTAGTAATAATTTATGAAACAAAGTAGAGTTAGTAGGAAAATTTATACGTTGGACTCACAGTATATTATCAGCTTAACACTTAGTGAAATGGTTATACGTTGTTGAAATTGTAAACCCAAGAATTATTGCATAGTATTCAGTATGTGCCTATTTAATTAATGGACTACTTTAGTGCAATTCCTGTTCCTGTTTTTTAAATGAAAATGCGATGACATTTCGTTCTACACTTAAAACTGAATATAATATACAATGGTAAATTGGAGCGCATATTCATTTGCTTTTAATTTAAGAACATAATTATTTATAATTCAGAAAGTTTAACAAATAGAAATGTTATATGTCATCATTTTGTTCAATATCTGGGCATACTTTAATGGCAGTCTGAACACCAATGAAATAAGTGGTTCTAAAAAAAAGACATGATTAACAATTCAGTCTAAGCCACTCTCTCTCTCTCTCTCTCTCTCTCTCTCTCTCTCTCTCTCTCTCTCTCTCTCTCTCTCTCTCTCTCTCACTCACACACACACACACACACACACACACACACACACACACACACACACACACACACACACACACACACTCAACCTCACGCTCCGATCCCCTCCTTTAAGACTTCCACTTCCTCGTCAGGAAACAAGGTCATGAATTTTTATTCCCATTTCACTTCAATTCGGCTGTGTCACGTAAAAATAGCCCAGTCGTTTGTTTCAGCAGCGTAAACTCTTGGTAGCCGAACTTCCCTTTCCTTCCCATCCCATCCTTGCTCTTCACTCCCCCTCTCTTCCCATCCTTTTCCTCCCCTCCCCGCCCCTCCTCCCCTTCCTCTCCCAGCCTCCCACTCCCAGCCTCCCCTCTCCTCCTCCCCCTCCCCTTCCCAGCCTCCCCTCCCCTCCCATCCCTTCCCCTCACCTCCCATGCACTCATATCCCCTCCGCTCCCACTCCCTACTCATTCCTCCGGAATCACTTTTGCCCTCCCCTTCGCCTCCTCCCATTCTCTCGTTTCCAGACCCACACTTTTTATTTTAATCAAGGTTACAGTGGGAAGAGGAGGAGGAGGAGGTTAATGAAGAAGGCACAGGGGAGTAAGAAGAATGTAAATGGATTAGGTGTGAAGATGTACGTAATATTTAGGTTAAAGTTTAGGCTGCTTTTGTCAGTACGTTATTAATGAACTGTCAGTGTTGTAACATGTGTGTGTGTGTGTGTTACTGCACATAGCTATCATGTTTTGTTCTCACTATATCTCTTTAATATCTTTCTTCAGCTGAAATCGGTCTCACTCCCAGAAACTTGCAAACCTTCCCGTCTACTCTTCCACCCCCTTATATTATATTCTCACCTTTTAACACGACCCACTCACCCACTCTGCACCCGTCACCCATTACCTAGCGTTCGAACCTTTCCATCCATACCAGTTTCAACTCCTGTACTCATTTTTTTTTTTTTTTACCTTATGACCTGACTTGTTATGACCTTAGTAGACACACGTTTCCCGTACATCCAATTATTAATAAATTGCCGATACGTTCTCAGCTGCCTGTCAGTTTTTAGTATAATTTAGTGGCAACAATTACGTTTTCGCCACATAAGAATTAAAAAATGAGGCATAGTTATCCCGTCTTCTTATTATTCTATTCACATACCATCCCTTGCACTACCATTCCATTCAGATCTTCTCCAGTCCTTCACTTCTCCCTGTACTGTCTCTCTTTCATTTCCTTCCAGCCCATTCACATACTTTTTCTCCCTCTCCCCCCGCACCTCCGACCTCCACTTGTCCCAACCTCCAATTTTCCTCTTTTCCCATCACTGCCTGTGCTCTCTTCCTACACACGACCTCATATCTACGGCATCGGCCTTTGGAATCCCAATTCTAGTTAAGCACATGCATAATGATGTCAGGGATAGAGAGAGGTTCTGTGTCCACTCTCTCTCTCTCTATGCGTGGGAGAATACTGTTGAAAAAATGAGTTTATTCCTTATCCTGGTGGCTTCCCTGTTTTAGCCCAGTCAGAAAAAACGGTGTCCAATTTTTCTCTGTAATGTTTCAGGGTATGATATTCTGGTGAAACTGTTCGTGTTTAAGTTGTCAGAATAAAGAGAAGCTTAGGATGCACTGAAAAATCACATATGACACCAATTTATTTTTATGGTGTTACGGAATTTCTGGATATTCACACGTAGTTATTTCATTGTTAGTCGTATTTATACATACATATTTAATAAAGTAGTATCAAGCAAGTATTAACACAGTGACGAAAGAGCTCTTCATAAGGGTGTCATAATTATGTTTAAGTGAATTATAGAAATAATGATTTCTCCAAGCTATGCTACGAAACACATCACTGCAGTAGAAGAGTAGAAGATATGTTGTATAGAATAATATGGAGGAATCACTCGTCCTCCAGTTAGCACAGACACAAAGCGAACCGTTTTAAATGGAATCGTATCCTTTCCCCACGATATTTATTACTCTAAAAATTTCACTCCACGCACAACAACAAATACATATATTCAAGTGATCGAGCCACGAGACAGCGGGAGATCACGGCAAGTGATTCTTATGTATAGGATTTGGAATTCGACACCCAGACGCCCCCCTTCCCTCCCTCCCTCTGTCCCTTCCTCCATCCCTCTGTCCCTCTGTCCCTTCCTCCATCCCTCTGTCCCTTCCTTCCTCC